>CM023491.1:11216508-11379927 GCA_013339685.2 Hyalomma asiaticum
GCACCTACCAGCACACACTAGGAGATGTGGATGCACTGTGCTTCTACAGAACACCAAGGTCACTGGGAGGGCTAAGGGTCGTCTGGATAGGGAAATCCTTGAGGCTTTTCAGATTAACGAGCACGGTGATCGCTGTATTAGCGCTCCGTCTGTGCACCTGAAGGACAAAGAGCTGATGCTCTTTGACATATGTTCGAACTGACTAGAGCCCCTTTCCACCCTTCATCTTCTTGTGTTATTTCCTTGTGTAGTTTCCGCACGTGCTAGTGATCAACAAAAATCTCGCACCCTTTGCTCCTAAGTAGCGACGCATGCGTGGCTCCAGGCTAGCTTCACACCTTGTTGCGTCATTCGCTTCCTTTTTCGTCTTCTGGGTGTGGTTGGACGGCGTTTTGAGACATCTGCACATGCGCAGTTCAGGTTTTCTCGTGGGTGGCTGTTCTTCGTATGAATAAACTTAGTTGCAAGTGAGCGTCTTTCCTGTCCACACTTTTCCTTCCTAAATTTTCAACGCTCTGTTCCGCAAGTATGGTTTTGGATGTTTTCCATGGTCTCCCAATGCTTTCCTTTCAGCTCTCTCTTCAGTCAGGGAAACAAAAAAAAAAAGTCTTGCGAAGCCAAGTTGGAACTGTAAGGGAGATGGGGGACCACCGGGGTGTTACTCCAGGCCAGGAAGTTGGCAACGATGAAGAACGTGTTGCTGGGAGTATTGCCACGGTGGAGCTTGACCATGTCTTTGATGTCAGTACTCAAGCGCGCAACCCGGTGTTCCAATCTCTTGTGAGTACCTCCAGGTAAAAGGTTGAGTCGACATTTTCCCCCTGCGACATGTTTAGGGTGCAAGCAATTTGCCGGATGCTTAATTGACAGTCGAGGTGCAAAACTTCGCGCACGCGATCCATGTTTTCGCCATTGCCGGGCGTCCAGAACGAGCTTCATCAGCAACCTCCTCCCGGCCCTCCTTGGAACGCCTTGAGCCACCACCCGCACTGTGAACTTGAAATGCAGTCGTCCTTGAAGGCCTCTTGAAGAATTTGGAATGCTTTGGTTGCATTCTTTCTAAACTTCACGTAAAACTTGATAGCGCACTGCTGTTTAAGCAAACATTTCATCGTGCCATGTTACCAGGCCAAAAAACAACATTTCACGCAGAGGCATGTCTTTCCGCTCACACTGTGAGGAGTAAACTGGCGACCAGCCACGTGGGAAGGGCAGAACCCCCACAATGTTGCCCAACCAGTTTTACAGTTTCACCGTGCCGCCATGGATAGTCACATCAGAACAAACTCATGGACATTACTTTTTACAACAGACCCTATAAATTAAAATGACAATTATGAAACCACCATATGCATAGTTACAGTTCAAGATTAGTAACCTATGTTGTGAAAACACTGACCTAATCTGTAATCAGGAACCCAAAATTAAGACTAGCCATTGCTTTGAAAGTGGCTGCAGATCAATTGCACACTGCATTTTCATGTGCATAATTATATGTAATAGGCATTCTTGTTTGCATTCCAACTCACTCTAATTACGTACAATTAAAATTTTTATGGTATGCAATTTCATATCAGACAGGGTGCTTTATTTTCTCTGAAGCTAGGGATATTATACTGTCCTAAACAGTACCAATGATGTTTTAAGGGAGGGGGGACATACTGCACTTATCATTCTTCTGAAAGATATCAAGCCTGTCATGGTGGTGTAGCAGCTAGAGTGTTGGCTCGCTAAGTTAGAGGTCACAGGTTCAATTCCCAGCAACAGCAGCGACATTTCGATGGTGGTGAAGTGCAAAGAAACATCCATGCAGTTAGATTTAAGTGCACGTAGAACCACCTCAGGTGGCCGAAAATGAATCTGAGGCCCTCCACTGTGATGTGCCTCATAATCGTTGTGGTTTTGACAAGTAAAACCTCGGCAATTAATATTAGAAGTATGAAAATATTCGTATTTTCAAATAATTTTCTAATAGTGATTGCTGTTTGATTTGATTCACACTCAACTTTTACTATTCTAACAATTCAAAAGTAATTAAGGGCCAAACATGCTATGTGTCGTGTCATGCAGCCCATTCCTGCATGTTGTACGCTTTGCCGCATAACACTTATGCAATGAGGCAAAGCTAACATTCACACAGTGTGGTGAAACTAACACTTGCATACTGCAGCGTAACACCAGCATAATGCGACAAAGCTAATGCTCCTGTACAACGGCAGAGCAAACACCTGCATACTGTCAGGGTGTCTACGAAGTTGACCATTGCTAAATTCCCCGAGATTTCCAGGTTTTCCCTGAGTATTTTTGCAAAATTCCCTGAGTGGCACATAACATCTTTTCTTTTATTTCGATGCGGGGAGGCACCATGTCACCCATTGTTGTCACTAGTAAGCATGTTAACTCTTTAAGGTCAAATTTTAAAAATGCAAACAAACAAAAAGAAGCTTTCCCAGACGGTCAGATTGTGAAACTGTGGATTTTGAACGTACGAAATGCGTAAGGTCGGAAAAACCATGTAAAAATACTCAGGAGCAGTATTTTGGTATCAGTATCACTTTTATACCGTATTTACTCAAATCTAACACACACCTTTGTTCTTTTTTCGATAGAACGAGTCAAAAAATCGTATGAGAGTTAGAATAGAGAGCGAACAAATGACACGGTTACCATATCAAAGGGCGTACGAAATGGCCGCCTCCTACGCGCTTTGGGCGCTGTCGAACGGTCACTGCCGAAAAAAACGTACTAGCGGCGCGGTGGTCTTTGGCGCGCATAGTTTCTGTAGTTTCTTTGTCACCGCCGGTCCCCCATGTAACGACGCCACAACGCACATATGATGCGTACGCCGATGATAATCGTCGCGCCAGCTTGGCTATCTGGCGGCCAACCAAGGTCACTACGTCGCCGATGCAATCTCTGAGATGCCCAGCCGCACGAGCTTTCGATAGCGTTTGCGGATGGCCGTAACAGGAGAATATATGTTTCCCATCACCCTACGCAAAAAGGCTCATCATCCCATTTCTCCCTGGTATCCGTGCTGAGCCCGACCCTCTCAGTCGTGCGCGCTGCGTCCAAGATTGCACTGCGGCAATCTCGGAGACCATGCTTCCACCATGCTTAGGCTTAGCTGCACCAGTATGCGCAGCACGCTAAAGCCCACAGCACGCATGGCAGCACGCGGTAGCAGGCGTGAGGGAACTGCGATAGCTCGGAGGAATGCAGCATTGCGAGTAAATGATGTTACCGCTGCTTGTACGTGGCTACGCCCGGCAACGTGCAGCAGTAATCGAGCCGCAGGAGTTCCTGAATCGGTGCGCCAAACGTCTTCGAGACGCCGCGGATCTAGTGAAGCGGGAAAGCCACAGCATGGCCGTTCGAGGGACTGCAGGGGTTCAAAGTATTGTGCGAGTGCGTTCATTACGCGAGTACGGCAGTTGGTTTTACGAATGTGAGAAGGTTGATTACTAACGACTTATTTTTTTCGTGTCACGAAAAATGGGTGCGCGTCGCAATCGATGTTTCATTATTTTGTTTTTTGTCGCGGGAAACTGGTGCTGGCGTTACCATCGAGGGCACGGTAGAATCGAACATATACTGCAAATTGTTCAATAGTATTTTAGAACGTGGGCGTTCCTTGAAAAACGGGTCTACGCACAGCAATGTATCGCGGTCTGCGCACATAAAACGCATCTCTGTTCTCTTGGAGCAACCAGCTGTGTTGGCACACACACGGTATCTTCTCTGCGTGCGGCTGCCTTGGGCAGAGTAAACTCTGTAATCAAGAACCGCAAGAATCCCTCGTAAGCGTCGATAATAAACAAGCTGAAAGCTACGCCAATAAAGATGAAAATCAACTTCCGCCGCCTCTGCAAAGGGGTGCTGATGAAGATAATCACGCGCCTCTGTTGCAATGATGCGGAGAAACCGAAACTGCGAAGTGGCGTTGCCCACCGGCGTTGCCACAGACCGCGCAACGCGCCCCCCAAGCTAGAAATCAGTTCCGTTTATCTCCGCAAGGAAGTAGAGCCCTAACCACACGTATGCGGTACAACGCGTCACCGCGTGGCGTGTAGAATCGGCGCCTTCTATCTCCACACAGTGTTTTCCACAATATTTGTGGAAAGGACTGCGTGCATGCAAACGCACAAGATAATGCTCGGCGCACACACGGGCCGTGTGTGCGCCATAGCGCATCCAGACACATAGAGCGGACTTTACACAGAACAACACGCGACAAGCAAAGCCAGAAAAAAAATAAAATAAAATAACCGGGTGCGCGCGGACGCAGAGCGGGGAGGAAATGGGGGGCACTCACCCGTTCAGTTATGCGAGTTGCACTAGAACCTCCCTCGCAAGGTGCATAGTTAGAGCCAGCGTTACCGCGACTTTCGCACTTTAGCTGATTTTCCCTGACAGTAGCCCAAATTCCCTGACTTTTCCCTGAGATTTTCCGAACTAATCATATTCCCTGAGATTTCCCGGTTTTCCCGATTGGTAGACATGCTGACTGTGGCAAAGCTAGCACCTGTGTACTGTGGCGGAGTTATACTCTGTTTCATACATCAGATGCAACGCTGTGAAGGTCAAGAAAAAGAAAAGGAGAGGTGTATCATTCTGACAAACATAAAATACAAATTTGCATATTTCAAATGCTTCCCAAAAATAAGAGCAAGTCTTGTCAAGCTGATGAGAAATGCATTGTGCTTTAACACTTTCGTGACCCCGGGAAATGTGGTCATTTTTTAGTAGTACAGGAAACACTTTTTTCTAGGGCACGCAAAGTGTCTGATGCTAATGTTTATGGTGTCATATTGTAGAGGCAGGAGTTATCTTTCAAACAAAATTGGTTTGAAACCACAGTTATTAAAAATAGTATAAAAACAATTATCAAATCAAAAAATTTTTAACATAAACAAAGAAATCTCATAAAAACATGAATACTGCTCTGAACAAGGTAAGCATTAAAAAAATCGAAATATACATTTTAAGCACAAGCAACACACACAGCTATCTTGCAAATATAAGCGCTATAAAAACAAAAGTTTCTTATGTACATAAAATAGTATTACATGCAGTGTGTATCATGCCACCGTGCAAAGCAGTTTCACGATGCAGTAAAACACAGGTTGGCTGCATACGTTTCGCAGAAAACATTTGTTTTCTGTTCAACTTTTTTTTGTTCGTAGCACCCAATTTACAATTCTTGTATTTCTCAATTTTTCTGGCTCGTGCTTTTGACCCTGAGGAGCATTCCGGGTGGGAACAGGATGGACTGCTGGACACGAAAGATGTTCATAACCAAGGAGCTGTTAGATTAGTTCCAGCCTGAATGCAAACCGGTCAAAATGCGCACTTCTTGATAGTTCTGGGATTTCGGGATGCTGCCTGTGGTACTCCTCAAAAAGAATAAAACTGTTCACCACTGCAATATCAATGGAGTGGAAAAAGAGGGTTTTCCACTAACGCGCACTGACTTCATAAGGACATCATACGAGCCGAAGAGTTGGTTCGATTTATCTACTCCGAGCATGCCCTTGTTGTACTCGTGTATCAGCATCGGCTTTTTCGCTGAGATTTCTGTCCAGCTGTTGCCTACTTTTTTCTTCTTTTTTAAAGCACGAATTTGTTCGCCGTGTGGGCTGTGGACGTCATGTTCACCATCCACCTGTCTTTCCACTGCAGGTATAAAACACCCTGCTCCCGCAGCCAGCGAGCATCCCCTCTCTTAGCTTTCTTTTCCCAATTAGTGTCTCTTAGTTCGACCGGAAAACCACGCCGATCTTTCCGTGTTGTCCCACATGCCAATGTGTTGTGCTCCAATAGATGAATAAACAAATTTGTGGATGTATAGAACTTGTCCAAAAAAAACTACGTAGCCCTGATCAAGATAGCCCTCGCAAAACCACGTTACATCAAATGCCAAACCATGCGCAGTAGGAGCTTCACGCTTACCAGTGTAAACGATGAACTGAACAGTGTACTCAGTTTCCGAATCGACCAACACCCACAATTTGTAACCCCATTTGACCACTTTGTCCCGCATGTATTGTCGAATCCCTGAGCGTCCTTTCAATTTTACCATTCCCTCGTCGATGGAGAGGTTCCGACGCGGTTGAAAAAAATAGCACATATGAATCGTTATGGCGAAGCAATGAGGACACGCGGTGAAGCTTGCCGTGGGAAGCGACAGTCGTCATCTCTGGGTCCGAGACACTCGGGAAGGCAAGCAACGCCTTGAGCCTTTTTCTGGGCATCACATTTGAAGGGAGGAGTCCCGAAAATAATTTCCTTGTACTCCAGTTGCAATGCAGGTGCGGGACTTGCACAATTCCCATATACACTAGGAGCCCGATGAACTTGAGCATTTCCTCTTCGGTAACTTCCACTCCAAGAGCCGTCTCTCTCTCGCTGTACGTTGGTTTCTCAAAAATATGCATCCAGACATATTTATTTGTGCTTTTGCATATCTCTCTGATAATTTGGGCAGTAAAAAACAAAAGAAAAAAGTCGGCAGCTCTCATGAAGCACCGCGTGGCACTACAGAGCGCAATTCCAGGGTTCCCTCCCAGCTGCCTCCGCGCATGAAACTGCACTCTCTGTGCTGCCGCTGGCAGGTGGTCCCACCTGAAGGAAGTGGAGACCCTGCAGATAAGAGCCCTGACCTTCAGAACACATTGGATCGACGCCCGCTGGCGATAACATGGCCCTATCACAAAACTAAAGTTACCGGCTGACGACTGCCGATGTTCTGGGGTGGTTTGACGAACTCTCATCGTCCGAGCAGAAGTCGGAAGTGTCGATGTTGTCTTCAGAGTCTGTACTGGTGCCCTCCTTTGAAGATTCAAGCCCAGATGCGCGAGAATCCTCCCAAATTCATTGTTTTTGTGAAGCGGTCGTACCCGAAGTCGACGCCATCGCCAAAACTATGCGTGCTCACCCGCGCGCACACAAAGGCGCTTTAAAAATCCCCGCACAGCGGAAAAACGAAACTAGGAAGCAAAACTGATAAAATACTGCCTCTTTTACCCTTTCGATGGCACTAGTTGTCCAGGTTCGCTTGGAGGGCTCCAAAATTTGAACTTCTATACATCGACAACATAATGTCGATGGGGATAGACGCGGTCATGGAAGTGTTAAGCATGCCGGTCAGGCGTTCATTCTTTTCCGCTCACCGCAAGCTACGCACTCCTTTTTAGTCTCGGAAGTACACAGCGTAAACACAGGCACTAGTCTTGACAGTGTCGCACCTAATGTGTGAAACAGAGTATTGCTCATAAATATGCCCATTGTTCTTTAGGACCCGATTGTTCCTTTTCTAGGGATGACATATGAGAGTACACAGGTCATGCAATAAACTTGTTTTTGTGCCCATGTTTCGCAGTACATTTCTCCGTAATATAGCATGGCATTATTTAGAAAATATTCAAACATTATTCGAAAAATATTCCAATTCACTTTGCACTCAAACATCAATATTCGAATTTGCTTTGCAGTCAATATTTTGCTATTCACACAGCTCCAATTATTACTAAAATATTAAACAGGCCCTTCCCTGTCCTGTACACATAAGGAAATGAAGGATAAACCTAAAAAATTAACATAATAGCAGCACTGATGATTCCTCGCACAGTAATCTTTTATTGTCCAAAAAGTTATGTCTTATCAGTTTTCATCCACAAAATGGAAGCGCTGTTTTAATCCCTTGGGCAACGTTTCCCAGGTTGTCATCAGCTTAATAAGGCCAACCTTTGTGACAAATGTGCAGCAACTGTGCATCACATAAGTTGGTGCTGGTTCAGGAAATCATCAGTGTAACATGTGTCCAGAGTGAGAGACCAATGTTGATAGCAATGAGCGAGTGGCTTCCTGGCTATCAGGCTTTGCATAGCTTGCTGCCTGTAGCAAGTCATCAAAACAAGAGGCTCAAGGCACATATGCCTCCACGATCGGATCCACCTTCCCTGGTGCAGTGCACATCCAACTGCTGTCATGTGAATACACCTGCAGTCAGGCTGTCCAGCACATTAAGCACGTAAGATCTTCAAGCCCACCCTGTATACATGCAGCCTATGACAAGTCGCTCGAGGCCAGGAGGAGAGACTAATGTATGTATAGCTACAGTTGAATCCTTTTATAAGAGACGCTGATATAAGAGACAACAGGGTATAAAATAGCATCATTCCTACACATAGTTGGCTGTCCCTATCTCTCCCATTAGTTGTAGCCCCTTCATAACAGACACACTTTTGAGGACCACTGGGTGTAAAAGACATCATCATCAGCCTGTCTATGCCCACTGCAGGGCAAAGGCCTCTCCCATGGATCTCCAATTATCCCTGTCCTGTGCTAACTGGGCCTAATTTATCCCTGCAAACTTCCTGATCTCATCTGCCCACCGAACACAGCGGTGGCGTAGAGGTAGAGCATCCGCCTCGCGTGCAAAAGGACCGTGGTTCGAATCCCGGTTCCGGGCAATTCTCCACTGGATTAAAAAAAAAAAAATCCGCATGTTGATCGAATTGCATAAGGAGGCTTGGAGTGCGGCCGGATCCCGGCGACCATAGTCGGTAAGGCACTCCCTCACCAGAGCAGGATTGGCCACCCTGATGCAGTAACGGCCACAACCTCCCATGATTACACCAATTAACCCTCGACCCTCAGTCACCAGCGGCTGCGAAGCAACTGACCATGGCGGCGGTCAGACCTGTGACGCAGCAGAGGGTGCTAAGAATCTCTGGGTCCGGACAGGCCGCCACTGGAATCTGACCCTGGCAACGTTTAACGCAAGAACTTTATCTAGCGAGGGAAGTCTAGAGGTACTGTTTGAGGAATTAGCGGGCACTAAATGGGACGTTATAGGGCTCAGTGAGGTTAGGAGGACGGGTGAAGCCTTTCTACTGCTGAAAAATGGGCACATCCTATGTTATCATGGCCTAGAAGACAAGAGAGAACTAGGAGTGGGATTTCTGGTCAACAAGACCATTGCTGGCAACATAGTAGAATCATCATCATCATCAGCCTGTTTAGGTCCACTGCAGGACGAAGGCCTCTCTCAACGATTTCCACTCCACCCTATCCTGAGCGAGTTGGTTCCACTTTATGCCCGCAAACTTTTTAATTTCATCGCTCCATCTAACCATTTGCCTGCCTCTGTTGCGTTTTCCCTCTCTTGGTATCCATTCCGTCGCTCTTACAGTCCATCTGTTATCTTTCCTCCTCATGACATGTCCTGCCCAGGTCCACTTCTTTCTTTTAATTGATATAATAATATCGGCTACTCCTGTCTGTTCTCTGATCCATTCTGCTCGTTTTTTATCTCTCAGCGTTACCCCTATCATTTTTCTTTCCATTGCACGTTGTGCGCTCCTTAGTTTCATCTCTAGTTTTTTCGTTATCCTCCACGTTTCTGCCCCATACGTTATTACTGGGAGAATGCAGTGATTGAATACTTTTCGCTTTAGTGAGAGCGGTAAGTTTCCAGTCATGATTTCGTAAGTCCTTCCGAATGCGGTCCAGCCCATCCTTATTCTACGGAGAATTTCTTTTTCATGGTTAGGAGTTCCTGTTATTAACTGTCCCAGGTATACGTATTCGCTTACACATTGTAAGGGTTCATTGTCGATTTTAAATTCCTGTTCCTTAGCTAGGCTATTGAGCATCACTTTGGTCTTTTGCCTATTCATTTTTAACCCAATTTTAATACTTTCCTTGTTTAGGTCATCAATCATGTTTTGTAGTTCGTCTCCATCATTGCTAAAGAGTACAATGTCGTCTGCAAATCTTAAATTGTTGAGATATTCTCCATCTATTCGAATTCCCTTGTCTTCCCAGTCTACACGTTTAAAGATTTCCTCTAAACATGCAGTGAATAGCATCGGGGATATCGTATATCGCTGTCTCACACCTCTCCCGATCGGGATTTCTCTGCTTTTCTCATGTAGGAGTAGTGTGGCTGTGCAATCTTTGTATATGTTGTTTATGGTTTTCACGTATACGCCAGGTACCCCTTGTCGTCGTAGAGCTTCTAGAACTGCTTGCCACACAGTAGAATACTATAGCATTAACGAGTGGGTAGCAAGTCTTGTAATTAAGCTTAATAAGAGGTACAAATTGAAGGTGGTACAGGGCTATGCACTAACACCCAGCCATGACGACCAGCTAGTTGAACGCTTCTATGAAGATGTGGAATCGGCAATGGCTAAAGTAAAGACGCAGTACACTATTGTGATGCTAAGGTAGGCAAGAGGCAGGCTGGAGACAAGGCAGTCGGGAACTATGGCGTGGGTTGTGGGAATGACAGAGGGGACTTATTAGTAGAGTTCGCCGAGCGGAATAATCTGCATATCGTGAGCACGTTCTACCGTAAACGGGAGAACCGGAAGTGGACGTGGAAAAGCCCGAATGGCGAGCATAAAAATGAAATAGACTACATAATATGCGAGAACCCTGGCGTCGTGCAGGATGTGGAAGTGCTGGGCAGAGTTAGGTGCAGTGACCACAGGATGGTGAGATCTCGAATTGGGCTAGACTTGAGGAGGGACCGCAATAAGCTAGTACAAAAGACACCGATCAATGAGCTAACTGTAAGACGGAAAGTCTAGGAATTCCAGATAGCGCTGCAGAACAGATATTCAGCTCTAACAGACCAAGCAGACAATTGTGTTCAGGAAGTAAGCGATAATCTCCCGCAGATTGTCAAGGAATGTGCAATAGAAGTAGGAGGTACAATCGGTAGAGAGATTATTAGCAAACTTTCCCAGGAGACGAAAGACGATTAGAAAGCGGCAAGGCATGACAGTATCAAATGCAATTGACAGAACAGAACTAGCGGAGCTTACGAAGTTAATCAATAAGCGTAAGACAGCCGACATACGAAAGTATATGAAGCGGATTGAGCATGCTCTAAAGAACGGAAGGAGCCTGAAAGCGGCGAAGAGACGTCTAGGCATGGGTAGAAATCAGATGTATGCATTACGAGACAGGCAAGGCAATGTGATCACGAATAGGGATGAGATAGTGATAATCGCCGAGGAGTTTTAGAGAGATCTCTACAGTAGTCGTGATAACCAGAATAGTGAACGGGGAAGCAGTTTAGAAGAGGCTGACATTCCACCAGTACTGACAGAGGAAGTAATGAAAGCTTTGAAAGAGATGCAAGCAGGAAAGGCACCCAGTGAGGATCAGATAACAGCAGAACTGCTAAAGTATGGTGGGCAGATTATACTGGAAAAACTGGCAAGCCTGTATATGCAATGCCTAATGAATGCGAGCATACCGGAATCTTGGAAGAATGCTAACACCATCCTAATCCATGAGAAAGGCGACACAAAGGACTTGAAAAATTACAGGCCGATTAGCTTACTGTCAGTCGTTTACAAGGTATTTACCAAGGTAATCACTAACAGAATTTTACCACCTTAGATTTCAGTCAACCTAAGGAACAAGCAAGGTTTCGTAAAGGCTACTCAACAGTAGACCATATTCACACTATCAATCAGGTGATAGAGAAATGCACGGAGTATAATTAACCCCTATATATAGCCTTCATAGATTACGAGAAGGCATTCGACTCGGTCGATACCTCAGCAGTCATGCAGGCATTGCGGAATCAGGGCGTATACGAGCACTACATAAGACTACTGGAAGACATCTACAATGGCTCCACAGCCACCATAGTTCTCCATAAGCAGAGCAGCAAGATATCTATAAGGAAGGGCGTAAGACAAGGTGACACGATCTCTCCAATGTTATTCACAGCGTGTTTACAAGAAGTCTTTAGAACGCTGGATTGGGAACAGGTGGGTGTAAGGGTTAATGGGGAATACCTCAGTAACCTCCGATTTGCTGATGACATTGCCTTGCTAAGTAACTCAGGAGATGAATTACAAAGCAAGATTACTGACCTTAACAGGCAAAGTATAACAGTGGGCCTGAAAATTAATGTGCAGAAAACTAAAGCAATGTTCAATAGCCTTGGGCGAGTAGAGCGATTTCAGATAGCTGGCGAGGCACTGGAAGTAGTAAGTGAATATGTCTACTTAGGCCAGGTAGTGACCCCTGATCCGAATCATGAGGCTGAGGTGATTAGGAGTATTAGAATGGGGTGGAGTGCATTCAGCAAGCATTCTCAGATAATAAATGGTAGCTTACCATTGTCTCTGAAAAGGAAAGTGTATAACAGCTGCATCTTACCGGTACTCACCTACGGGGCAGAAACTTGGAGGTTAACTAAGAGGGTTCAGCTTAAATTGAGGACGACGCAGCAAGCTATGGAACGGAAAATGGTAGGTGTAACCATAAGGGACAAGAAGAGAGCGGTGTGGGTTAGGGAACAAATGCGTGTTAGGGACATACTAATAGAAATTAAGAAGAAGAAATGGGCCTGCACGGGCCATGTAATGCGAAGACAAGACAACCGTTGGTCACTATGGGTAACGGAGTGGATTCCTACAGAAGGCAAGCGTAGCAGGGGGCGGCAGAAAGTGTAAAGGACAATACAGTGGAACCCCGCTGTTACGTTCCTCACTGCTGCGTTTTCCCGGCTGTTACGTTGTTTTTCATCGGTCCCGGCACAGCTCCCACAGGGTCCCATGTATTGCAAACCCCGCTGCTATGTCGCAACTGTGGGCGTGTTCCCGCATGATGCGTCGCAACCTGGCACGCCGTACCCGCCCGGGCATCGCTATTTTGATTTTACCGCCCGCTGATGGCTGCCGAGATAGCGCCAGCGCTATCTCGGCAGCCATGCGATCGCTCGGCAGCTGAGCGACACTCCCCACCCCCCCTCCCGCTTTTGCGTCTTTTCGTGCTCGTTAAAGACGGGCGGGGCGTTTCCTCCCCGCTTCGACGGCAGGCGATCCGATAGGGGTGATGTTATCGCCTCCGAACGACGGAGATGGGCCGGGCTCGTTTGATCTCTGCTTCAGCCGTTTTCGTAGCCCCCACTCGCGTGCTTTTATTCTAGCGACCTTAGTTTGGGCTCTGGGGGCTTCCGGAGAAAAGAATCGGAAAAAGGAACATCGCACTCGCAGCCCCTTTTGCGTATGACCGTGCTCGCCCACGCAACGAGGGGCGCGGCCGCGCGGCTGTCCAAAGTCTGTCCGTGCGCTCGCCGGCGAGCTAGTTCGGGCCGGACGGTGAGTGCAAAATATACGAGGAACTTTTTTTTTTGTATTGCTGGCTAAATGTCAGGGGTGCGCAAATTATGCGAGGGCGTAAATTATGCAGGTTAATACCGTAAACAAGCACTGAAGACGGAACGTGAAAGTGCTATCGAGCGATCGCGGACCCGACGCAACCAGCCAACCCACCGTACTCGCAATCACAAACCACGCGCGGGGTGCCGGAACAGGATGCGGTGATCGCAGTGACGAGGTGACTTGCCTCCAAAATTGGCGCGTCACGCTGGAACTAAACCTCAGTCCGAATTATCGAATTTAGAGCTAGAAACCGTCTGAAATATCGGCCGGTTTTAACACAATAAGCCTATGTTGGCACTAGCGGTACCGCGCGGCTGTCCGGATTATCGGTCGGCGACCTAAATGGCTCACCTTGCTGAAATGAATTGAAATCAAAGCGGCCCTGTTCTCATTCATTTTGGGAGCTTTCCTCACTCTTGCGTTTTCCCGGCTGTTACGTTTTTTCCCCCCTGTCCGCTGGAAAACGTATGAACGGGGTTCCACTGCATATCTTTAATTTTGGTCTGGCTCACAAGAGATACTTTAAATACACTGCTGTTGACCATTAACTGCGGGTTAATTCATTGTGCAAAAGAACAAGGGGACCTAGTAATGACCTAGTAATGCGAGGAAGATGTGGCAGATAATGCATGAATTGTGTTCTGAGTGACAGATTTCGCCAAGCAAACTACCTAACATCAAACCAAATGCACCGTGTGCAACAGGCTGTAGCCTTCTTTTATGGTTGTAATGCGTCCGTATCAAAATAAGGGCTCACCAGAAAGTGAAAACATAGCACAATGCCTACAAGACAGACCTTATACAAGGGACAGAAACTACTCACTGTTGTATGTCTCTTACAAATGTGTCCAACTGTATATGAGTGGTGTTTGGAATACTAAATGGCCACAGCTTTGCAGAGAAGGTCAAAATTTATGACAGTAATCCAGTAAGAACACTCAGTTTTGTTGGCAAGGCTGTTTGTATGCTCAATGTTGTGTCATCACTGCAAACACGCCTGCTTTGATTCAGAATCTACCCATAACATTGGTCACTGACACATGATCACACAACTCTGACGCGTGTCATGAGTGAGATGGCAGGTGCAAAAGACAAAGATGAGGTTGCACAAAGAGCAGTTGAAAGGGCACAAGGCAAGCACCAGAGGAAGAAAAGAAGCATGTCGCATGAGGCACTGGCGGAAGACAGTTTCTGATGGTGCGCACCACATCCGAGCACATCGTTGGTGGAAGGAGAGCTCGAGGCACACAAGCGCGGTAAAGAGGAAAAGAAAGGGAGGTTGAGGTGGCACTACTCGACATGGCACCAGCAAGGAAGGTTGGGTCGTGAGCTGCGCTCTCATGTCGGGAATGTCCGGCGATTGGCTGTTACATGAAGCTGGTGGCTCAAAAAGGCGCCGTCGACACCGACCCAGTTCAGTAGAGGCACTTCAGCACTGCTGTTAATCATGGCGGATACAGATTAGATGGCTATGAACCCTCTTCTGAAGATGGCTGGTAGCCATGAGACAGTCTTCAGAGCGACGCTGCTGCGGTCAAGCATGGTGACGTGGTACTACCGAGCAAGAGGCTCAAGGCGAAGGGCTACGAGTCTACGAGAGAGTACTTGAAACGGCGCGGCTCCAGTGAAGCGCAGCTACGTGTCGATGGCTAACGAGATGGTCGAGATAATGAGCCACGGTTTCATAGAAACTCCAAGATGACGAAGCCTAGCAGGACAAAGCTATGGCAGATCCAGAATGATGGCAACAACCTTGGAGGCGTGGATGACAAGTCTACAACACAGTCGGCAATCGTGCTACCATGCTAGTTAAGCAGCGAAGAGCTGAAGTAGCGGCAACAGTTTGTTCCCCTTTCATCCTCTGCTGAACATTACCTTAAGAAAAAAACAGTGCCTTGAAGTCAGAGCTTGTCCTATCAATGTCTCTGTCCCCCTTTATCGCTGTTTCAAAGATTGTTTTCGTTATGGTTTTGTTTATTTCTTCTAAATCTTCATCGTTTTGGCCTAAGGCCTCGAACTTGTTTAGGGAGACTTTAAATTCTTCATTCTTCACTCTGATAACCTCCTGACGCATTTTTTCTAGTAAATGCAGTAGAACCTCGTTCATACGTTTTTGAAAAATAATGCGAAACTGAGCGTATTATCCGGGAAAACGTATGATCCAAACACACGAAAAAATCACGCAGTTTCACCGGAAAAGCGTGCCTTATTATAAATATTAAAGCAGTTTACTATTTCACGAATTCGGACAATAAAACGTCACGAAACAATAAATGTCTGCTTATATTAGCTCTGACGCGTGTTGGAACGCACCCGAAGGCACGGACCGCGAGCGCTAGCCGTCAGCGCTGACAGCGTCGGGAACGAAACGCATGCGTGTTGTCCCTTGCTTCAGTGTTTAAACTACTCCGCATCCTCAGGCAAATTATTTAACGTTACAAAAAGCGCGCGTTCACAACGTCATTTTCTCGGCCTGCCCAAACCGCGCGCGCGGCCATCAATACACGGCGCGGACGCACGGGCCACGTTGTTCCCAACGCCACGCGCTCTTGTATACATGAGTCGTGTGCACCAAGAGCACTATCCTTTTGCATCAACAGGTCACATGAACGGGCACATCACGTGCCCGTTCATGGGCCGTGCGTCGCACGGCCCAAGCCAAGGTCGCTAGGCAAGCGCATCGCGTGCATGTTGACCGTCAGAGCTAGCCTCTACGCTACGAAACGTTCAGCTGTTTTTTCTCTCTCTCTCTCTCCCTTATTTTTTTAACCTGAGCTTCCTCGACGCCACCACCGCAACTTACCAGCTGAAAAACGAACGTGCAATCTATCGGCGGTTCCCGGTTGTTCAAGTTGTGCGTGAGTGCAGCACGTGCCGAATGCGATCCACGCTTTTGCTCGACAACAAAACCGGCCGAATTCGGCACGCGCAACGTACGCTTGCCAGCGCGAGGTACAGTGCCTAGAAATATACTGGGCGAGGTTACGCTTGTCACGCGACTACTCAGTACAGGATTACATGACGCAATGCGTTGACGACTTGTTCGGTTCGACGCGATGGGCGCGCCCACGCTATCTTATCACTGGCGATATAACCTTCCGATAGACTGCGTCCGCTCGCTCTCTGTAAAAAGCACAGGATGCGCTCCGTATTCCGTACGCGTTATCGGCTTTCGAACTTGCTCATGTTTGTTTCTAAGTGACGACCGTCGTCTCGCACATCGGTAACTTGTGATCAGAAATGGCAGGTTTAACGATGTTTTCGAAGCAGTATTGGGAGAATTCCTCTGGCAGTGCTTGTGCATTAGCTATCTAAATGTGCCAGACATCTTTATTTGCGCTTTTTGGGCGTGGTCATCGAAGGTGTGGTGAGCAGAAAACGGGCAGTCAGAACTTTCAGCTTTCAAACGTTATCAAGATGGCGGCGCTCGGTGCTCTGGCAGTGCTTGTGCATTAGCTATCTAAATGTGCCAGACATCTTTATTTGCGCTTTTTGGGCGTGGTCATCGAAGGTGTGGTGAGCGGGAAACGGGCAGTCAGAACTTTCAGCTTTCAAACGTTATCAAGATGGCGGCGCTCGGTGGGGGAGAAAGATGAGACGACCCGCATAAACACCGCTTGCGATTGCGCTCGCGAATCGGTGCTACTGAAAGAAATGGCGGCTGGTCTCGGTTATCGGCCATTAAAAGTGCGCTCTATGTACGCTTCCAACAGCTACAGCACGCGTGCTGTTAAAGCTGCCTTGATCGCGAGTGTCAGCGGCGATACCGATGAACGCGGTGTTTTCTTGTGACACAGCGTTTTCTTGTGACACGGTCGGGCGAGTACGGCGGTATAGCCACCGCGGTGGGCAGCTACTACTCTCGATCGCGGCTGCTCGCCTTCTCTGTTGCACGCAGACTCTGGACGCCAGAAAACGTATCATCCGATCGTAGTTGGACGATAAATCGGACGTTGGTGCCGAATAATCGTATTTTCCGGGAACGTATTAACCGGAAGAAAATAAACGTAACTCTGCGAGAAAAGTTCGTGTTTTCGCGATCGCGAACGTTGGAACCGGGAAATCGTATCAACCGGGAACGTATCAGCGGGGTTCTACTGTAATTTAGTTTTTGTTTTCTTAAGGTTAAGTACAATCTTCGCCTTTAGTAATCTGTGATTGCTGCATTTTATCTTCCCCACTACTTCCGTGTCTTGAACTTAAGACAAAACAATATGCATGCGCTAAATGATAAACAAGTTAACGTTCCAGGGGTGAGACAGCAGAAACAGACTTGGGAGCAATTTTTGGAGCAGCGGAATCTTCATTTTGGAGCAGGAGAACCTTGATTTGGAGCAGCTCGCAACAATTAATACGATGTCTTAAGAGCTCAAAAAGTCAAATCTGGAGCAGCTCAGGCAGTCAAGTATCTTTTTCACAACCAGAGGTCAGTACATACCTTAAATTTTAAAAAAATTCTCACTGCACCAAAATTGTCGACCACACAATAGTCTTTTAGTTAAGACCACTCACTACAAAACATGAGCTACAAAACATGAGTGATGACCTAAACAGGGAAAGCATTAAAATTGGAGTAAAAATGAATAGGCAAAAGACCAAAGTTATGCTCAATAGCTTAGCTAAGGAACAGGAATTTAAAATCAACAATGAACCCTTAGAAAGTGTGAACAAATACGTATACCTGGGGCAGTTAATAACAGGAACACCTACCCATGAAAAAAAATTCTCCGTAGAATAAGGACGGGCTGAAATGTATTCGGAAGGCATTATGAAATCATGACAGGAAACTTGCCGCTGTCACTAAAGCGAAAAGTATTACGGGGGGAGGCTACCCCAGAGACCGAACTTTTTTATTTCTTAAGATATATTGGTGAAACTTTCAGCGTATCTTCACTACACTAAAACTAGGGAAACTTAAAAGTTTCATGAAATTGTGTTGATTAGTTCCAGAGTTATTGAGGCCTAATTGGGTGGTTCACGTGTGTGCCTGAGGAAGAGCCGTGAGAAGTCCCGGGACATAGTAGAAAGCTGAAATTCTTTGTAGTCATCCCTGGATAGATATCCTAGGGTACTACAAAGCCATTTTTTTTAATTACCCCTCCAAAAAATTTTTATGCAACTTTGAATTTGATGTAGCCAGTAATGACAATATTTATTAAAAATTGTTTATTATTAATTAACGGCACCAGATTTCAAAAAAAGAAGCTTGTTAGTCCCTGGCAAAATCATCCAGGAACAGAATAAACAAAACGGCACACAAATCTGATGAGCAGTTCTTGAGAAATCGCTTTCCTCAGCACCACAACTAGCTAAAAAATCCATTCCGAGAAAACGGGCTTTGAAAGTTCTGTGTCTAAAATAACGCTGAAGGGTAACAAAGTGTCATTTTTTTCGCACTGCTATTCTTTGCCGATTCTCCTGGTTTTGTTTTCCGGCGTTATCCATGAACGGGTCGCGATCGCTGATGCCGATTCTAGATGCTAGACGCACTTCAACCTCGGCAACTACGCCTCATGTATCAATGGTGCAGAATACATAGGAGTTGGAAACATCGCTGCAGTTGCCTTGCGCTCTTAAATAAAAGAAACATCGCTGCAGTCCCCTTGCACTCATAAATAAAAGCAACTTCGGCATGATAAGGCTAGCCGTGGTCGCGGGTAGCACGCTTCCCCATGGAATCAGCCTTTACGTAATGCGTCAGCGCACGCAACAGCCGAACGCGTGTAGCGTCCCTGCTGCCGGGCGCGTACGACCGCGATACGATCTTGCAGGCGCGGAGCGCTTATCACGCGAAAGCACGACGAGAGATAGTAGCGGGGAGGCGACTTCAGAAAGTACCGCGCGCGATAACGAAAAGCGAAGCGGCAAGCCGCACGGCAACAGCAACGGAGCGAGTGCTAGGCCTAGCCGCAGCAGACGACGCAGAGAGCGACCACCGGAGGAGAACGGCGCGTCATTGCGCGCAGCAGCCAATGGCAGTCGCACGTTCCCCCGCTTCCTCGAGGAGCGCGCGCTTAGCCCAATCGCGGCTTCGCGTGTGAGACGCGGGAAATTCGAAAGCCCCCGGGAGCTGCCAATCATAAGCGAATGGGGCTTTGACGACGCCACCACCGCTCCCGCCGACGGTGGAAGAAAAAAGCGCAGGAATTTATGAACAAAACAAAACCAAAATGGCGGCCGTAGGTTGAATGGCGCGAAAACGGCGCTCGCTCGAAGTTGGATGTTTCGGCGCGCGTTTGGCCGGTGCAGAGGGTGCCGCGGCTCGCGATATACGTGATTTAAGGTGATTTTACGTTGAATTAGGCGCTGATATTTACAGGATAGGTAGTTTACTATACACTGACCCCAAATATGCGGTTTTCCAAAAATCGCACTTGCCGCGATTTTTCGACATTCAAGGGCCGCGTCCCCCCTTAAATCACTGCTTTTTCCCAGTACTAACGTACAGTGCAGAAATGTGGAGGATAACGGGAAAACTAGAGATTAAACTAAGGAGCACGCAACGTGAAATGGAAAGAAAATTGATAGGTGTAATGCCAAGAGATAAAAAATGAGCGGAATGGATCAGCAAACAGACAGCAGTAAGTAGCTGATATTACTGTATCAATCAAAAAGAAAGAAGTGGACCTGGGCAGGACATGTCATGAGGAGGAAAGATAACGGATGGACAGTAAGAGCGACAGAATGGATACCAAGAGAGGGAAAACGCAACAGAGGCAGGCAAAAGGTTAGACGGAGCAATGAAATTAAAAAGTTTGCAGGCATAAAGTGGAACCAACTCGCTCAGGATAGGGTGGATTGGAAATCGTTGGGAGAGGCCTTCGTCCTGCAGTGGACCTAAAATAGGCTGATAATGATGATGTGTGATGTGTAGTGCCATCGTAACACACACTGGCGATAACCCAAAAGCACTACATCGCCGTTCACTGCGCAACAAAGAGAATGGCGTAAAAGCGCGCACTTCACAACGTGCCGGCACAGGACATGCCTGGCCGCGCCTCAGTGCATGCTATTAAGCTACATAACATGATGGTTTGCATTAGTGCAAGTAATGCAAACCCACAAATAATTTTCGTTCACCACACGCATACTGCGGCAATGGACAACAAAGGCAACATGACCAGTCAACAACCAAGATAGCGGCCTGCAGGCATTCTGTGGCACTATTTTGCTAATTTAAGTGAGCGGAAGGTGCATTTGAGTACATTCCTTGAACTTAGTTGGAGGCACCATGGGGTCTAATGGTCCGGCAAATTTCGTTATCGTAGGATCGCAGTTTTGTAACACTTCATTATCAAGAGATATGAAATGCATCAAGCCCTATGGGCTTTGACCAGGTTTTGTGAAATCTTTCGTTGTTGCGGGATTTCGTTATAGAGGGTTTTGACTGTACATCTCTTTCAGAGGCCCAGAAAGTGAAGAAGCGAGCTTTTGTTATGTCAAATTTTCAAGTGACACGCAATGTGGTTCATATTTCAAGAAAGATGGACCTAAAGAGGTCTGCCTTTCTGTTTTTCTACATTAAACAAAATAAGCAAGCATAATACAGGATGGGCGATTACTCCAGTGTGTATTTCAAGTACAACAGTAGAAGCAGATGAAATGACCTGACTCACGTGGTGTTGAAGGCATGAACAGTGGCCGAAATCGTAGGAATGGAGAATCCTCAGTTGCATTTGAAGCTGCAAGAGTATATATAGTCAAAAATCAGAACAGCTGCATAACATCCCTGGAGCAATGTTCAACAAACAAAAACAGTATGGATAAGGAAGTGAGTGCTTAGCATACAGATTTTGAGAACCACCACAACAATACCACTACCATCACCACAAGCACTGCAAGTAAAAGCGTCTAAAGACAAAGGGCAGGTTACTGTACCATCTTGGACGTTCTCAGTCCATTTTGCCAGGATATCATGGGCTTTGAAAGCGATTGTTATGGCCTAGTTCACTTATTAGCAATAAGAAGAACTGCTGCATTTACATCAATATAGCACGCACCTTTTTCCTAAGAACAGTCCTGAAAACTGCCTATGTGTTACAATAAGATACTAAAACAAAACAATATCTTGCCAAGAGCTGATGCAGTGTCACTACCATCACAAAATGGTGATGGGCACATTTTGCTGTGGGCTCAGTAGGTTCACGTCGTCACTGACTACAGTGTGTGCGCATCATACCTGTTCCCAACAAAGCACTACTGGTGAAGCACTATTTTTCATTATGAAAGCTCATCTAAAAAAAAAAAAAAAAGTTATTTTGTGCTCTGAAGAGAGCTATGAATCTTTTGCAAGCCTGAGGCTTGTGTCCATGATTAGCACAACAAAAAGGTCAACACCATGATGACTGGTGGTCTCCATAGGCCTTCGAATATGGGACAGTATCTGAACTTTAAACAAAATCCTACGAACTGTGTCAAGCAACTTCATGTAGACTGAGGTTCTCAAGACTATGGTCCATTCAATGGACATTCAAGGGCTGTCTGCATGTGATTTAAAAGCCAGTAGAAATTGAATATGAGAATAATGTGCCAGGGGAATAATTTTTTTCACCCCGCGAAAGTAAACGGTGTTTGCCTCATTTTTCTGTTTCAAATCATCAGCCCAGCAGCTCGCCACAGAGATTTTCTGATGGGGATGAACATTGCATTCCGGTAACCTTTCATTTCCACACTCTGAACAAGTGAAAATTGGGCGCACATTAATATGGGGGGGGGGGGGGGGCATTAGCCTTATGCAAATATGGTATACTGAATGGCAAGTTTCTAAAACAAATCAGAAAGGCATGAGAAAATATGTGTCTAAACTTAAATATAACAAAATATTGGAACCCACTTATAACCATATTGAAGTGCCATGGAAACCACATTGTTATAACCGATAATTGCTATAACAGGGTTGTATGAAAGAAAGGCTACACTAGGGGACCCCGGAGCTGTTTGAGTGTGCAACATCTTTAAAAGACAGGGAAGAGGAAGGAGGTTGGGGGGAGGTTGGCTAAAAGCTACTTCCCACACACTGTATGGTTCACAGCATGACAATGAGCACGTCAACAGTGGCCTAGGATTACCTGAACCAACCCTAAGCTGCACAGAAAAAAAGCCCCCCTCATTCCTCCCCAGCCTTCATTTCAGTGGCCAGAGAGGTCAGCACACAGAGGCCTTTCTGAGAAAACTATGTTGTCAGGTCAATTTTGGAACCACTGTCCTTTCTTACTTTCTTTTCAGTGTAAGGCTCATATTTGAGAGGGTGGGGGCAGCAGGTGCCCAATGGCCAGAGTTTCTTCTCTTTCCAAAGATTTCACATTCCACTACCTCTTGGCACTAACAATGGGCACACCCAGTAGCCAGACTTCATTGTTATAACATGTGGATATTGTTGTAAGAGGGTTATTTCAGCACAGAACATACAAAAAGTTGTTGGAGCAACAGCTGATGATTCTTATAAACGGTATTGTTATACAGTAAAACCTCGTTATAACGAAGTTGAAGGGGGAGTGCTAATTACTTCGTTATAACCATTAGTTCGTTATAACCAATGTCAATTTCATCTATAGGAATTTCAAGGGGAATTGCGATTACTTCGTTATATCCGATAGTTCGTTATAACGAGGTTCTACTGTAAACAGATTCAACTGCAATGAAGTACATCAGACACACTATAAAGAACTTGATGGGACCCCAGAATCTTGTTCGAATTATCAGAAGCAAGGGGAAGTATGACCCTGCAATATGCCAAAAAAAGAAGCAAAGTTGGCCAATTGTCAGATGTATTGTTGCCCCTGGACCGTACACTTCCTTGGACAGCACATTCATTGTCGCATTATCTTTCAACAGCATATGAATGAGGTTCTACTGTACTTTACTGGCGCAAAATTATTCAATGTTTCTCACGACTCAGATACAGTGCATGACACTACTGACCTTGAGGAGTGGCAGGTGGAGGATTACTGGGTTGTTTTGGTGGTGGGACGTCCAGGTTAGCCAGGCCATAGCTGATTTGGCGCACTAGCGCCAAGCATGCTTCACACAATGCACCCCAGTGCAGCGGGTGACAGCCTGTACAAAGCATCGACCAAGGTACATCACAACGACACATCACAAACACGCTACCCAATCCCTTTATGTGAGGGTGTCAAAATGGGAAAAAAATGCCCTAAAGAACGGTCCAGTTAAGGTTTATGTTTACAACACTTTCTTTTACTTGAATTTCAGTGCTTCGTTAATTAAATATTTTTGCATGGTCATATACAAAAACAATTGCGATGTTCTGTTTTAAACAACACAGATACAGTTTACTGATATTCTGCTCCATGTAAGGATTCGGCTCGCATTTTGGAGGAGCACTGCTCCATTGCACACTGCTCAAGAGAAGCTATCACATTCAGTGTCCCAATGCCGCATACAGGCATTGATGAACTTTCGTGCACTGTGTACTGGCGCTTGCCGCAACTTGGTGGCCCCACATGTGCTGCCACAGATTTTTTCATACTCTGCAAATGAGCACAAAAAGCACCAATAAAAGCGGGCAGAACACACTTTGATCAAAGGAGTGTGCCATGAAGCTATCCGGCTTATAGCAGATTCATTACAAAACGGCTCAGGACGCCAGAGAATATAAGTGAATACACCAGCTTACCGGGAGTGCTGACTGCAAAGACCTGTGCCCGGCGGGCTTGAGAATGCTCAGCAAGGTGCCGGAAGTCCTGGAAGCTCAGGTACTGCACAGGCAGCAAACACATGAGCTTCTGTTCGATCAAAAGCAATAAAAATTTGCAGTCCTTTCCCTGTTGAGAAAACGGGGGCAAAGTGAAGATTGGCTTGTGTGTGATGGGCCTATTACTTTTCTTTACTTCCCATTAATGGGTGAAAATCCGAGGCGCTTATATGGTTCAGATATGTCAGATATGTTCACATCTTGCAAGCAC
This sequence comes from Hyalomma asiaticum, assembly GCA_013339685.2. Classification (NCBI taxonomy): domain Eukaryota; kingdom Metazoa; phylum Arthropoda; class Arachnida; order Ixodida; family Ixodidae; genus Hyalomma; species Hyalomma asiaticum. Next base: position 11,240,633 of record CM023491.1, read on the forward strand.
AGGTGTGTAGTCGAGTCGTCAAGACATCTGCCTTCAGAGGGTGGGGTCCATAGGTTGGCGCACTCACTCATGAGTGCACTCACTCGCACTCATTTCATAGACGTGAGTGCCAGTGAGTGTGAGTGGAGGTGAGTGCGAGTGCGAGTGAGTGCCATTGAGTGTGAGTGGAGGTGAGTGCGAGCGCGAGTGAGTGCCAGTGAGTGTGAGTGGAAGTGAGTGCGAGTGCGAGTGAGTGCCACTGAGTGTGAGTGGAAGTGAGTGCGAGTGCGAGTGAGTGCCACTGAGTGTGAGTGGAGGTGAGTGCGAGTGCGAGTGAGTGCCAGTGAGTGTGAGTGGAAGTGAGTGCGAGTGCGAGTGAGTGCCATTGAGTGTGAGTGGAGGTGAGTGCGAGTGAGTGCTATTGAGTGTGAGTGGAAATGAGTGCGAGTGCGAGTGAGTGCCAGTGAGTGTGAGTGGAAGTGAGTGCGAGTGAGTGTGAGTGGAAATGAGCGCGAGTGAATGCCAGTGAGTGTGAGTGGAGGTGAGTGCGAGTGAGTGCCTGTGAGTGTGAGTGAAGGTGAGTGAGAGTGAGTGTGTGCCTGTGAGTGTGAGTGGAGGTGAGTGCGAATGAGTGCCAGTGAGTGTGAGTGAGTGGAGGTGCGAGTGAGTGTGGGTCCTGGAAAATTTGGGTGAGTGAGTGTTCTCTCACACTGCTGACCTATGCCGCTCAGTGCGCAGGTTCGATCCCGGCCGCGGCGGTCGCATTTTCGATGGAGGCGAAAATGCCAGAGGCCCGTGTACTGTGCGTTGTCAGTGCACGTTAAAGAACCCCAGGTGGTCTAAATTTCCGGAGCCCTCCACTACGGCCTTTCTCTCCTCTCTATCTCTTTCACTCCCTTTCCCCCCACCCCCACGGATGCTTAGCCGTGCTCCCTACATGGGCTGCAGAAATCAGCGTCCTTTCCTAACCGAACCTCAATCAATCAATCAATCTGAGAATGCTGTTACGGCTCCCACGTGTGGGCCTCGGCGTAAATGGCATTTTAAATGCGAAGCATTTGTTAGCGCACTTCGGCGACTTTGAGCCATCCATCCATCCATCCATGACCGTTTCGTTAATGGGATGTATACGAAAATTGGTATGGACGAACATAAATGACAGGTAATAACATGAAAATCATGACACGCATGTCATGATTTACGCTGAGCGGCATGACTTACATGCCATGGTTTTGGTGCTCTTACGTCCGTTTCATTAACTTGATATATACCAAAATTGGTATGGCGACACAACAATGTCTCACGACCATGGTTGGCACGTCCTAAGAACATGAAAATCGTGACATGCATATCATAAGCGTGATGATTTACATGCCATGCGTTTCGGTAACAGATGCGCACCAAAATTACTATGGCGCAACGCGACTCCATGAAGAACGTAAATGGCAGGTCATAACATTAGAATCATGACATGCGTCTCATGAGTGGCATGGTTTACATGCCACAGTCTTGGTGCTCTTGCAGCCGTTTCGTAAACTTCATATGTACCAAAATCGGTATAGCTAGACAATGCAGATCCATTTTACGTTCCTGATGCGTGCTTCGCTTTTCTCCGATTCCCACTGCACGTGGGATCTGCCGGTTTTTTTACGCAGGAGACCGCTCGGCAAAGCAGACGCGCAGCGGCAAATGTTACACTAAGGAGGCTATAGTTAACCCTCTTGCGAATTCAAGTTCACGTGACGTGGTTAGCAGGCAGGCAAGGTCTCGATAAACGTAGCTGTGCGCGGGCTAGCTACACGAAGCAGCCGGAAACGTATACCACGAGCGTTTGGAGAAGAAAACTACAGGACCAGCCAGCACGACCGAGTTGGCTGGGGCCTGTTAACAAAAGAGCGGCGCTGTCTTAAATAGCGATTCGGTCTCTTGTCAAACAACCAATTGAAGATCGCTGACAAGACATCGGCTGCTGTGTTCCCACGGACGCTCCCGGCTTGCGTGGGTGGGGAAGTGAAAGATTTTCCGAAACTCGTGGAACAAGCAACCGTTCCGACGCGGCGTCATCTGCTCGACATGTTGCCGGCCTCCGCTAATGGGGCGACAAGGTCCGCCGAAAACGGGAAAACGTGGCCCGCCCGATGTAACGAAAGGGGTCGACGAAAGAGCTGCAATTATGACGAAACAACTCCCAAGCGCCAGCAGGGGCGCAGGAAGACGCGCGGGACGACACCGACGACGTGGGGAGGGATAATAGTCTTTCGCTTTGTCCGAGCCAGTCTGTACAGCAAGCAAGGGTTGTCCTGAAGGCTGGACACACTGTAGAGATCTTTAACTTGACATTCAAAAATCATGGAACACCCGTTCCTCCTGTGCCATCTAGATTCTGTTGCAATGAGTGCCGATGTCAAATTATAGATCCCTTCGTGGCTATGACTGCCCCCGATGTTTAAACCGACTAAATACAAGGTAAAGTGAACATCGCACGCCTGTGTTTAGTCCAATGTATGACTTATACTCCATCAGACAATACAGTTGGAGTGTAGAAAAGACCGGGGCGAAATTTGAAGAAGCACGTGCAGGTATGGCTTATTTATTGTTGTTTTTTATTCGCATAACGAAAGGGAGCGTTGAGTTCTAAGCGTAAATCGGTCCATTTGTTACCTTCTTGTTCAGATTAGATATCATTTCTACTATTTATTGATCTTTTACGAACTAGAGCCACTCTCAGTAGCACGTGCGCACGTTTTTGCGGTTTGGGTTGTGCGGCTGTGCTGCTGCGAACCTTTCATGTGTGACATACGTCAATTTTGCCTGCAGACATCATTTCTTGGTTGGTCTCCGATGAAATTATGCATGTGAGGCATTTTATTTATCTATTTATTTATTCATTTATTTAGTTATTTATTCCCCACACATGAATGTCATTTCGCCATTGCATGAAAGTGGGGCTGCTGTACAAATTGAACAGAAAAAGTAAAGTCTTTAAGACGCCATAAGAAAAAAAAAAAATATACTCCCACATTATATAATTCCTCGGTAAGCTCATCAGCTGATCATGTAGTTAGAATTGTCCACACCGACACACACAGCGCACCACCATGAATGACAAAGAAAGAACAGTTTCACAAGTTGTCATGAGTAAGGGGGCCCCACAAACACACACTAGCAGACGAAACTGAGAGATCGGCGAAGTGGCGCGGCAAAGCACGCGCCGTGGACACGTCGATGCCCACAGTTGGTTGAGAGCGGGCTCGCGGCACGCGACCCGAGTAGAGATCGGTGATCGAGAAGGCTGAGCTGGCATTCTCTGCACGGCACCGGTCGACGAAGGGTGTCTGGCCAGCTACGGTCTGGTGACGAGGGGACGAGGGCGTCGGGCTCCGGGGTGCCGTCGATCTGGCTGACGATCGAGCACGGACTTCGGAGTGGCAGCGGCCGAACTTCAGCAGTTCCCGGCGTACCCGCAGCGCTCCACCTTCGCCGGCAGAACGGGACGACCGGCAGAAGAATCGCTACAGAGGGCCGGTCTTGGTTGGAGACCGGACATCACTTTTGAGGAGGCCTAGGCTGGGCTAGGCCTAAGCGGTGACTTGTCACGTCCCAGGAGCAGCAAGGCGGCGGACGAGGACGGACCTTGCGTGAGCGGCGGCCACCACCAGCAGCGTCTGTCGACGACAGCGACGGGACACGACCCACCGAGAGATCACCGACTTCGAACCGCACCGCAACGAATTCAATGTAAGCGTATCCTACTTCAGCGTGAGCAACGGCCGCGGACACAGTGTTGAGAGACTCCCGTTGGAACTGCGCCCAACGCGGAGGGTTTGTAGGCTATGATAGGTTGTTAACTTTGCTTTTCCCTGGTTCTTTTTTGGTGTGCGGTGTGATGTTTGTTCATCTATTTCATGTCTTTGTGTTCCTGTTTATAAAGTAACGTCTTTTGTTTTTTGTTAACGCCTCTCGTCTCCGTCACCCTCTCTCAATCCATCGGAGCAAGCGCTCCCGAGATCCTCACACACAAACTCGTGACAAATAATTGGCGAGCCTGCCAGGACACAAGGTCCCTACCAACACACAAACTATACATGCTGTACACTCCACCACGGGAAGCCCACTCTGCTCTCCAGACATACCACGCAGCAATCCCTTTCGCAACACTAGCTAAGAACACAAATATAATTTTTTTTTCCTCTCTCTCTATCGTTCCTTTTCAAGCGGATTCGTCCTCAATACCTTGCCCTTTTGCTCTATCTTTCTCATTGCTCTCTCCGCTTTTGCTTTCCTTTCTTTCTCCACTATCCCTATACACAAGCTTGGCAACGACATTCATTCATATCCCGTTACACCTCTAAACCTTTACAGGCTCTGTCTGCGTCCTTTCAAAGGCTTCCATGTTCCTTTCAACAACCTATAAGACCTCGTGCTTCGTTTTTCTTTTTTCCTTACTCCTATGTCATCCTTTGCTGTTGATCCTTTCTCTTTAACCTATTAACAGCTCTGTTCTGCACTTTCTCAAGCTCCACTATCGTACTTGTGTGTCTTCTAACTTTCCAGTCACTTTCCTATTCACTGTCCTTTAAATCTCTAAATGCTCTGCCAAGCTCTTTCTCTTCCCTAACAACTAAACAGTACTTGCTATGAAAATCTCTCTGATCTATTTTTCCCATCCGTATGTCTTTGTCCTTAGTCCTGTCCCTGTTCATTTCCATCAAAAGCTATCCTTTCATAAAATCATAATCTTTTTCTTCAGAGGCCACAAAAAGAATCTTTCCGCCTTAATTTTGTGTCTCCTCCTGATCAGAAATCCGAGCAAAACACTCGTGTGTCTCCTTGCTTGTGCATGTAGCTTCAAACGCTCGCTACAACTGCTGCGTTTGTTCCCACTGTCAAACATTCTCAAGCGTTTCTTCACTTTGCCCTTTAGACTCGTGCGCGAACGGCTGGTGCGGCCGCTGCGTTGGTCTTCTTGTAATGTCAAACGCGCCCTCCAAACTCTCTTTCCCCTGCGTCCGTCTCCTGCACTCGGCCGCAAACGCTTAGCCAGCCCGCGGCGTTTCCTTATCCTATCATTCATGAAACGCTTCTTCAACCCAACCAATCCCTTGCGCTTATCGGCCAGACGGGGTCGCAAACGCCTCCAACATCCGCCCCGCTTGTTCTTCCCACGTGTTCGATGCTTCCTGAAACTACATTTTGTCGTGCATCTCTGCCCTCGCGAACTCCCTCCGCGGGTGCTGCGTTTGTGCTCTTTCTGTCTCAAACGCGTCTTCCGAACTCTCTCTCGCTGTCGCGCTCGCAGTCCCCTGCGCCTTCGCATCTCAATACTCATTGAACGCTTGCTGCGAACTTCTCTACGGCGTCTACATGATCGACTCTCCTTAACCCCGCCGTGTTCGCTCACTTTCCGCTTCCCTTGGACTCGCGCTCTTTGACGCGTCTTAGCGTCAAGTCCTTCGTTGGCAGCGTCCGCGTCTGCCTTTTCCTCAAGTTTGACTTCCTCACTCCCACTTGTACCACTACGATCGCGGACTTCACCTTCACTGTGCTCGCTCTCGAGCACGGCACAATTTTCGCACGGATCGTGACTCGATGTCACGTCCTTCACTGTGTGGCACACATCGGAACAAACCCCGTCAAAACTCCATTTGCAGCAACCTGCAATACGCCCTCCGTCAAGTATGTGCTTGCAGCGACCTGCAATGCACTCTACGTTGTCCTCCTGCACCAGCGGTGGGTGCGCTTTCTCCTCCGCTGCGCTCAACAGCTCTTGGGCGCCTACGCCCGCATCATCAATCAGCTCTTGGGCGCCTACGCCCGCATCATCAACCTCCGACTCGAGCTCCTCTAGACTTAACCGCGTAACCGCGTCGCCCTTCACTGACCCTACCGAGACCCTGTCCTGACTCGCCTGAATTTCCGGAAGTTCGCTAGCTTCCGCCTCATGTCCACAAATTTCAACTGACTGCACTATTGGCAAATTTACACATGATGTCTCCTCCCTTTTCCGGTACATCAGCTTCCCTTTGGCCTCAGCTATCTGTTGTTTTAGTAGAGCTACCATTGCTTCATGCTCGCGCTCCCGTTCTTTTTGGGCATCTTCAAATAACCTCAGCACCTCCTTTCCTGACAGGTTTCTACTCTTAGCTATCGCCGCCAAACGCTCCCAATCCATCTTCGCAACCCCCGACGATCATTCGTGATTGGGCCTGGAGATGTTAATCCTGGCAAAGGCTCGCCAATTATTTGTCACGAGTTTGTGTGTGAGGATCTCGGGAGCGCTTGCTCCGATGGATTGAGAGAGGGTGACGGAGACGAGAGGCGTTAACAAAAAACAAAAGACGTTACTTTATAAACAGGAACACAAAGACATGAAATAGATGAACAAACATCACACCGCACACCAAAAAAGAACCAGGGAAAAGCAAAGTTAACAACCTATCATAGCCTACAAACCCTCCGCGTTGGGCGCAGTTCCAACGGGAGTCTCTCAACACTGTGTCCGCGGCCGTTGCTCACGCTGAAGTAGGATACGCTTACACTGAATTCGTTGCGGTGCGGTTCGAAGTCGGTGATCTCTCGGTGGGTCGTGTCCCGTCGCTGTCGTCGACAGACGCTGCTGGTGGTGGCCGCCGCTCACGCAAGGTCCGTCCTCGTCCGCCGCCTTGCTGCTCCTGGGACGTGACAAGTCACCGCTTAGGCCTAGCCCAGCCTAGGCCTCCTCAAAAGTGATGTCCGGTCTCCAACCAAGACCGGCCCTCTGTAGCGATTCTTCTGCCGGTCGTCCCGTTCTGCCGGCGAAGGTGGAGCGCTGCGGGTACGCCGGGAACTGCTGAAGTTCGGCCGCTGCCACTCCGAAGTCCGTGCTCGATCGTCAGCCAGATCGACGGCACCCCGGAGCTCGACGCCCTCGTCCCCTCGTCACCAGACCGTAGCTGGCCAGACACCCTTCGTCGACCGGTGCCGTGCAGAGAATGCCAGCTCAGCCTTCTCGATCACCGATCTCTACTCGGGACGCGTGCCGCGAGCCCGCTCTCAACCAATTGTGGGCATCGACGTGTCCACGGCGCGTGCTTTGCCGCGCCACTTCGCCGATCTCTCAGTTTCGTCTGCTAGCCTGTGTTTGTGGGGCCCCCTTACTCATGACACAAGTGCTTTAAAATTTTGAGAACTAAGCAAAACTAACATATACAGAACTGCCAGTTAGAATACTAAAGCACTAAAAAGGCTACAAATTCAGAGGGCAGAAGTTTAGGACAGGAAATGATGACGACGTATCGGGAAATTTTGTTGCAGTATTTATGGGCGTGGGTGAAGCACAAGCTATTATATACGAATGTAAATCGACTGGTCTACGGTATTTGTAGCTTTTAGTGTTAAATGCAGGCTTGCTACTCATATGCATTGGTGAATGTGAGTGACTTTCTATTTGCACATCTGAAGCGCACTATTCTGACTTCTCATTGGAAGACCCATTACGTGTTGCACTTGTAATAGACTAGAGTCAAAGTCGCGGTCAACATGTCGGGACTACGTTCGGTGCTGCCTGAAAATATGTCTAAAAACATTTATTTTCATATTTTTTATCTCCAAATAATCTGCTGCTGGTAACGTTCAAGTTTGCACAATGTACGTAGCTAAAAGTAATTTTAAAGTGTTTAAGTCACTTAACTTCAGCTCACAATTATCGGACACTATTTTCAGTTTTAGATATCAAATGTAACGTAAATGTAACGCCACGTCTTAATTTACGAAGTGTAACTGGAACGCGTTACTTTCTGTTTAAAGGAACTTGTAACGGGAACTCGTTACAAAATTGGGAAGAAACGAGGAAAGAACTTTCGTCCCTGTTTTGGAGGAACGTGTACAACACTGCTTGCGGGACAGAAAACCGGCGCCGTACATATACGGCAAAAGCCTTCAAAGGGCTAAACTGGCTTAGTAGCAAAGTGAAATAAAATCTGCAGAATGTTCCGATTCACTAGTCTCTTCAGGATTGGAAAAGTAAGCACAGAGACATATTTCCGCATCCTAAACTCCTCGCGGCTCCACTTCCTCTCGTCACTTGACACTCGCCTTCCATTTTCAGCGCTTCCTCGGGAGGCGTGGAGCTGCTTCCTACAGTTTCAGGAAATTTAGACATAAAATAATACGTTATGTTGTTTGTATGTGGGTTCTCACTGTATTTCATATTGTGTAATACTGAGAAAAACATGAGAGAGCACTGTTAACCTGCCCAGATTTTATATCAGCAGCACGCCTGCTGTTCTCTCTCTGTCTCCTTTCTTATTATTTCTTTTGCGCTCTGCTGGCTGCGTCCTGCCAGTCGGAAGTGTTTAAAAGCCAGGTAGGTTTCTCCAGCCCTGCCAAACTTGCGCATACTACATTGCTGTAGTTTATACAGCTTTGTCACGCTCTCAGCATTTATTTATTGCACGTACAGCTCTTCCGCAAAATATTTCTTGTTGTTAGGCCGGCAAGGCTTACAAATATTTCGTTTCCAGCAGTGATAGCAGCGCGGATTAAATGCGTTTCAGTTTATTGAAGCAGGTGAACGTAACTAGCGTAGGGTTTATTTTTATGGAAATACTGCCGATCTCACAAGAGATTGTTGCAGAGAGGGCATGCATACAAATAAAAAAGAAACACAATCAAGCAATTTATATAATGGAAAACACTAGCAGAATTAATGCATGAAATCATAGGTCGGCAGTGTAGGGGAACACGCACTCACCCAAATTTTTCCAGCATCCGCACTCACTCGCACTCACCTCCACTCACACTAACTTGCACTCACTCACACTCGCACTCACCTCCACTCACACTCACTGGCGCTCACTCGCACTCGCCCTCACTTCCACTCACACTCACAAGCACTCACTCGCACTCGCACTCACCTCCACTCACACTCACTGGCACTCACTCGCACTCGCACTCACTTCCACTCACACTCACTCGCACTCACACTCACAAACACTCACTCGTACTCGCACTCACCTCCACTCACACTCACTTGAACTCACTCGCACTCGCACTCACTTCCACTCACACTCAAAGGCACTCACTGCATTCGCACTCACCTCCACTCACACTCACTTGCACTCACTCGCACTCGCACTCACTTCCACTCACGCTCATTGGCACTCACTCGCACTCACCTCCACTCATACTCACTTGCACTCACTCGCACTCGCACTCACTTCCACTCACACTCATTGGCACTCACACGCACTCGCACTCACTTCCACTCACACTCACTAGCACTCACTCGCACTCACGTCTATGAAATGAGTGCGAGTGAGTGCGAGTGAGTGCCCTCATGAGTGAGTGCGCCGACCTATGCAGGCATATGCGGCAAATAGAGTGACACGAGTTTTTCCTCCCAGGTAGAATAAACGGCAGCGGTGCCAGTACACTGCGCAGGTTTCACCTGGTCGCCGACCTAACTCGGCACTACGCGCACCTCTTCAGTCGCGCGTACATCTCGAACTGTGAGCGCTGTCTAATCTATCAGAGACTAGAACACATAGTATTTCGCGACTGTCCCCCATTCGTGCCACAGCAGTAGACGGCGGCCACTAGGCTGGCTGATATGGGAGTACAAGCAATAGATGAAAGCTGTATTTCACCCGAAATAGGGGACCATACCGAATTACCAAATGCTGCAAGGTCATTTTTTCAATAGAAATGGACTGGATGCTAGACGTTCGGTACCACTGCGCAGAGTTGCAGATTATGAAAAGCGACTATTAAACTTAGATGCAACTAAAGTGGCTTCTTTCCATTATGCGACTATTAGACCTTTATCATAATCTTCGAGTGAATTTCCCTGCACAGCATATTCGTCCGACTAATGGCGGCCCCTGTCACGTTTCAAGTAGAGGCGAGGTCCCAGTTACCCGTGCTGGGGTTTGACTATTGCCAGTGTTTATGTCAAAAGAGCCGGGTCGACATTTTCCGCATCACAGCACATTGTTTTGCAGAAGTGAATAGCTGCCATAAGTTGGGCTAGTTGGTATCAAGCGTAATGAAATATGATTACTGGCGTCCATGTCCCTTTTGCGCAAGCAGTCATGTCTTATTCATGTCATGTCGTTAGTCATTCATTAGTCATGTCGTGTCATTCATAGGCATGTCGTATATACGAATCACTCATTCTTATCCCCATCCTCATGCTTCATCACTCTTCTTCCCCTGTTGCGTTGTCCCCGAAGTAGAGTAGAAGGCCGGGGCGTACTAGATCAGGCCGCCCTCTCTACCTGTCTCCAGTGGCGTACTAGATCAGGCCACCCTCTCTACCTGTCTCCAGTGTATTGGACTTCAAGTACGCGAGTATGTAGCTTCATTATGAAACTGAGGTTGCTTCGATGTAATGTTGCTCGCTGTGACAGATTATGCACTGCATTGTGATGTTGTTCATTATAACGATTATGTTAATATTTCATGCGACATTTTCTTTGAAGGTCACTTAGGTCAGTATTCATTGTCACTTGATTGATGCTTTTGGTAGTCTTTTCAAGCTTGCCTCTTTACATCAGCTGATGTCCTAGGCAAATTTTCACTTTGATACCTGGGTCATATTTGAGTTCCTTTGTTCATACTCATTGATTTTATGTGGCAAAGATACTGCATAACATGACTGAAAGCGGCTATCACACAGTCATCCATTATGCTGTCTGTGCTCATATAACAGGATGCGCTGCTCTCATGCTGAGAAATGCATTGTCGTTTGGCTTTTGATTATTGTTACTAGTGCGCTTTCTGTAAGCCTCTATTCGTTAATAAGTTCCAGATATATTTAAATTATTTCTTCTGCAGTTCCTTTTGAATATTTGTGGTTTTATTTTCTTCGCATTTCTCTTTTTTTTAAACTACCATAAGTTAGTTTCTCAATGAAATGTTGAATAAAATGTTGTTGATGTCATGATCATTGGCAGTGGGGCCTCCTTGTCAGGCCGCTTGCCAAGAAACTTTCTATCCTTAACTGCAGAAAGATATGTCACTACTGTTTTTGGTAGATTTGCTTCATACTATACAAAGTACAAGCTATATTGATTTTTGTATGCATGACAACTAATTGTGACCTAAATGCTAAGACTGATGAAGCCTTTGCAGACAACTGTGCCTACCTTACTGCACTATTGCTCTGTTACACTCAATGCTAGTGCTTGAGTGCTTTGACCCACCAGAAAAAAAAAAAAGAAACGTTCCACGCAAGTGCGACACCAGCACTTCTTCCTAGGACGAAAGTATTCAGGTGGGCTGGCACTAACCCCCACTCTGCAGCACCCTAAACCTTATGGTGCAGCTGGTAACGTAGCAAGTCGCAGCTACTACCATAAGGCAGGGACGACGTCCGTGGATCGTGGGTGCCCCCCAAAATTGTTATCCCGTTGACACCTTCAGAACCACAGACTTAATGCCTTAGGGGTGAAAAAAATGCCTTGGCGTCATTTGAACCCTTAGGCGTTATCTCTGAGGTCACATTATCATTTATATATTCTGAGGGTGGCAACCAGACCAAAATTTTGGTGGGCGCGCCCAGTTCCCGAGCACGATTCCTGCTTCTTTTTCTATGTTATGTTTATGTTATGTGGGGTTTAACGTCCCAAAACCAGCTCTGATTATGAGAGACGCCGTAGTGGTGGGCTCCGGAAATTTTGACCACCTGGGGTTCTTTAACGTGCACTGACATCGCACAGCACACGGGCCTCAACATTTCGCCTCCATCGAAATGCAGCCGCCGCGGCCGGGATTCGATCCCGCGACCTTCGGATCTGCAGCCGAGTGCCATAACCACTAGACCACCGTGGCGGGGCTTCTTTTTCAGATTACGGATAACATTTCAGGAACAGCTTTTTGATGACGCACGTGCAAGTCTTTGAACGGATTCAGAAATCCCGGAAAATGGGATTATTGGAGTCTCCTCGAAGCCGTCGAAAAGACCACCTTTTTGAAGACGCATGTGCAACGAGCAGGACATCAGACGATATACGACGCATCCAGGACTAAGGCTTCTTACGCGTGCCGTCTGCAACGTTAACGTCTAGGATATCCGTTTCAAGGTCGTCATACATCCTTTGTATGCTAGCTGGGCAGGAGAGTACCAAGACCGTGGCATGTAAATCAAGCCGCTCATGCCATACATGCCATGATTTTCATGTTATGACCTGTCATTTATGTTCGTCATGCAGTCATGTTGTGCCATACTGATTTTCGTATACATCCCATTAACGAAACGGCCCAGGAGAGCACCAAGACCGTTTCATGTAAATCATGCATGTCATGATTTTCATATAATCACCTGTCATTTTATTCGTCATGCAGACATATGGCATAGCGATTTTCGTATACAATCTATTAACGAGACGGCCACGGATACATACATACATGCATACATACCACTCACACTCATTGGCACTCACACTCACTTCCACTCACTCACACTCGCACTCATTTCCACTCACACACACTGGCACTCACTCGCACTCGCACTCACTTCCACTCACTTGCACTTGCACTCACTTCCACTCACACTCACTCACTCGCACTCACACTCACTTGCACTCACTCGCACTCACACTCACCTCCACTCACACTCACTGGCGCTCACTCGCACTCGCACTCACTTCCACTCACACTCACTGGCACTCACTCGCACTCACACTCACCTCCACTCACACTCACTTGCACTCACTCGCACTGACTTCCACTCATGCTCACTGGCACTCACTCGCACTCGCACTCACTTGCACTCACACTCACAAGCACTCACTCGCACTCACCTCCACTCACACTCATTGACACTCACTCGCACTTGCACTCACTTCCACTCACACTCACTCGCACTCACACTCACTTGCACTCACTCGCAATCACACTCACCTCCACTCACACTCACTGGCGCTCACTCGCACTTGCACTCACTCGCACTCACACTCACCTCCACTCACACTCACTTGCACTCACTCGCACTCGCACTCACTTCCACTCATGCTCACTGGCACTCACTCGCACTCGCACTCACTTGCACTCACACTCACAAGCACTCACTCGCACTCACCTCCACTCACACTCATTGACACTCACTCGCACTCGCACTCACCTCCACTCACACTCCACTCACTTCCACTCACACTGGAGTGGAGTTGAGTGCGAGTGCGAGTGAGTGCCATGCAGTGTGAGTGGAAGTGAGTGTGAGTGCGAGTGAGTGCCAGTGAATGTGAGTGGAAGTGAATGTAAGTGCGAGTGGGTTCCAGTGACTGTGAGTGGAGATGAGTGCGAGTGAGTTCCAGTGAGTGTGAATGGAAGTGAGTGCGAGTGCGAGTGAGTGGAGGTGAGTGCGAGTGAGAGTGAGTGCGGGTGCTCGAAAAATTAGGGTGAGTGAGCGTGAGTGAGTGTTCTCCCACACTGCCGACGTATGGTGCGGTCCCATGTTCAAACTCCAGATCCATTAACAAATTATTTCAACTAGAGTATGCCCCCTTTGACATGGCGGGAAAAAGTGATGCATTAGCTTCTTCCGCCAGTCAACAGAGGGTACCAGGGACTTCACTTGCTCACGGAGGGTGCCAGGGGGCTCCACTTGCTCACGGCAACAACAACAATGCTAACAACATCAACTCAGGCTAAAACATACAAGCTTTGCTTGAAAAACCCAAGTTTCATCCAAACACGCTTACCTAGATATACAGGGCATTTCATCCAACTTTAGCCAAGCTTTAAAACTATCAATGTGTGCCTCATGGGCAAGCAACCACTTCAGCTTTGTTTACTGTGGTCTTGACTATCTCAACCTAGATTTTAACAAGTTTTAACTGTGCAAAGAAGACACCACAGAGACATAGAAGCACATGCACACAATGAGCGCTAAGTGTGTACGTGTATGTTTTTACACCTCTGTCGTGTCCTCTTCATGCAGTTAAAACTTGTTTGCTCAAATGAACTAACTAGCCCAACAACATGCCTAACTTCAGTACAATTTAAAGTGAGCTCAGGTAGCAATTATGAAACTAACTTTTAAACTGCTTTTTTAAATGCAAAGTGTGCAATGGAACATTTTCAGAGTACGTCAATTAGTGTCCAGAGAACCTATTTTTATAGTAATAGGGGCAGTGATTTTAATTATTTCCAGGCTTCTGAGAAAGTGAGGGAGCTTAAAAAATGTACCACGTGACCAAGCGCTTGCACATTGTGACACAACATCACTATCACTATCCTGCACATTGTGACATAAGCACTTTCAAACACGCTATATTGGAACAACCTATGATGCATGAAGACTGCAGGCGTAAACTGTACGACAGGAAGAAAGATGTGGCCCCATCTCATCTCATCAGCTTCTCTTGTGGCATGTTCAGTATTGTCTGCCTGTGCATATCATGGATCATTTCGTCGTAGCATGTTTGAGAGCGCTAATGTAATGGCGCACGAGCACTTCCGTCATGCCTGCATTATGTGCACTCTGCATCGCTAAGTGTTTACACACACTCACTGGCCAGCCTAGCACAACAGAAACACGGTAGAAACAATGTTAGGAGAGTGCAATAGTGATCATAATATATGCCCCCGTTGTCGAACTTGTAGAATAAGCCAGACGTTCTGGTCGTGCAGTTCAGGCCCCCATTTATGCCAAATTAGTTAACGGCCACCTGTATCTAATGAAAAGACCAAAGACTGTGAATGCATTCCCAAACTTGCCAAAACACCTGCCTGCTCCGCAGTGCAATGAGAAATGCTATGGTTCACAATGGTTCCGCAATTCTACACATTTTCACAAAGGCACCACCATGTATCACAGCAAGGAAATTTTTTTAACCATGTGATACATACAGAATAAGTTCAACCGTTTTTATAATGTAAAGATCAACTATTAAGCACTGCGTATTGTGGCATTAGATAAAAGCAAGCTATACGTCCAGCATTTTGGATGCCTCCATCAACCAACAACAAGGTTCCTCATAAGGTGCCGTAACACAGAGTGCTTCTTCTTCACTGCCATTCTGTGGCAATTTAAACACCTACTCACTAAATTGTAAACAGCATCGTCAATAATACTGAACATTTAAGTCAGTCTTTTCATATCCACCGACGTCTTGCAACATGTGCTGTGTGGTTGCCACTCCCATTAACAAGCTTTTACAGTACAAGTGAGTCCCAAACTTACTACTCCTCACAAAAGTTGGGTCATGGCAGTACCACGCACCTGGACAAAAGCACAGCCACGTGATGCCATGGCAGTCGACAGCTGCATGGGCTTTTCTGCATCGCACCGAGGCATGACAGGAAAACGTTGGCCCTGCCGTGAAAAAAACAGGCGGATGCTTATCACAGGTGAATGCTTAAAAGAGAAAGAATACAGCGGAATCTCGATGATGCAAATATTCATATCATCCCGAATTATATGATCGAAAACAATCGCAATGAAAAGTAAACAGAAATGATCGAGCACCACAACCTTATCATATGGCTCTGCTTCCGAATGATAAGGCTGTGATGCCCAATCGTTTATGCTGTTCCGATATCCATGCTTCAGTAAGCCCCATCTAGAAAGCTCTTTCGTCGTTCAAGTCAGCAGCATTTACAAGTGGGGGCAGGCGGAGATGAGATCGCGAAAAGAAACTTGCATCTGTTTCGGCACCTGCAATACCCTTCCACTTGTAATCAATGCTATTTCACTGATAGCGATTAGTTTTCATTGTGGGCAGGCTTAGTTTTCAGCAGTGAATAAAAAACTCCCCCACAATGACCACACACACATGCCATGTGCACACACGCACACAACAAAAAAGCCGATATGAGCGGCACGTCTCAAGAAGCTAGCGGCGCCCACGCACTAACATACTCTGAGGCGCCGCCGGCAACACTCAACCACTGCCATGCAGCCGTGCTAGGCCTCTTCACAAGGACGTCAATCACACCATGCTCATAAGCTGCAATGAAGCGTTCATTCAATGAGACAGACGTTTGAGCACTCATGGATTTATACACCTGAGAGCACCAACAAGCTGGTGATAGCAAATGCTAATAAGTACGTCCAGGATTTATCTTGTGGGGTTTAACGTCCCAAAACAAGCTCTGATTATGAGAGATGCCGTAGTGGAAGTCTCTGGAAATTTCGACTACCTGGGGTTCTTTAACGTACACTGACATCGCACAGTACATGAGCCTCAACATTTCGCCTTCATCGAAATGCAACTGCCACGGCCGGGATTCGATCCCGCGACTTTCAGAGGGTACATCGAGGAAAACTAATGTTCTCATCTGTGCACTACTACTGACTACAGGACAACACACAACTTCAGATGTCATTACTGTGGCAGCGACAATGTTCGACGAAATAAACAAACAAAAAAAGAGCCAGGCCTGCACGGAACCACAGGACAGTGGCAGCGTAAGCTGGAGGAAGCTTAGAGGCCAGTTTAAACGCTTGGAGAATTGTGTAACTTGAGGTGGTAGGTATCTGCAGCGCCATAACTCTCATCATTTCGCCAAGTAGGGAAGTACCCACTCCGCCATAATTGCTGCGGCATCGTAACATGCAAATGCGCATAACTGCACATCTTAGAGAGTCTCTTGGCGTCGTTTTCCCGAGAACGAACCGAACTCTCGGCCCAGCGTCGACGGGGAGCTGCGGTTTGGTCTTCTCTCTGCACAGCTGTCTGTTCTGCCCGACGTTGCCTTGCTGCAGCCGCGCGCGTAGCTCTGCGATTTGCTTCTTCAGCAGCGGTCCGCACCTTACGAGGAGGCGCCATCAGGTCTACCGAAGAGCCAAGTCAGGTTGCTGTCGGGGCTGCGCACGTCGCCTGCCGCATGCCGCATGGCATGATACGACACGATAAAGGGCACCGGTTCGTAATAATGATGAGAGGAATGTTGAAGAAGATTGTTTTATAATGATGATGTAGATGATGCCTCTGTAATGGGTGCAGAGCTACACAGCATGCACCCCTGTGTTCTTTGAAATGATTCCTCGAACTCGTTATGCAATCCCCTTTCCGCGACATGTAGTGGCGTATTATTATTCTGCCACATAACATTACATTTGTTAATGCAGTTCCTCAGCAGACGTTATACCTGTTTAGGTCTTTCAGCGATGATTTTTCAAGCACAGTCGTAGCTCAGTGGTAGAATGCTTGACTTCCAAGCAGAGAGTGTAGGTTCGAATCCGCGCAGGGGACGAGTTGGAATACTCCTCGGCGGTGGTTATTTTTTCTAAAATCTGCGCGATAGTGGTTATGGACACGGCGACGGACAACTATGGCGCAAAAACGGCTCTTGTTGTGATCTCATAACAGATTACGCTGCAAAAGAGCAACTGTTCATTCATGACTGTTGCTGCTGGGGCTTGTGCACCAACATCCACCTAAATATAATACGGCTGCTGCAAAACTACTCTGTACTTTCTCATGCAACAGTGCTTCTTTAAGAAGTGGTCCTTTATAAAACAGGAGCACGTGAACACTTCGCCTGCACTCTGCAATGCCTATTTAAAGTGCAGCAAGTAGAGAAAGCAACAGGATCTCATTCTGTACTATCCATTGGCGGCCAAGGTAACAGACCAGGGAGTAAGAAAAGCTTAGCAGGTGCTTTCCTATCATTCATGCCCATTCTTCCAAGTGCCAGTAGACGATGGCAAAAGCAAACTTGCTTTCTATTGCAGCTACTTGGTGGCGCTCTGCAGAGCCCTCTGCAGAGCCCTATGCAGAGCCCTGCGCGCTCTGCGGAGGCTATGTACTTGCGTAGCATGCTCTTCCATAAAGGCTATGTGCTTTCGCGAGCAACCGTGTGCATGGCCTACCGCCTATCTCCAGACAGACGCTAAAGCAGAGGTCTCAAACTCACCTCACCTAGCGAGCCGTAATCACAAAACTTAGCTCCACAAGGGCGCTGGGACGGAACAGTGAGGAGGGCAAGGCGTGCAATGGGTGGCAAGGGGGAGGGCAGGAGAATGTCGGAAAAATGTCAGCTAACATAGCCATTTCAAAAAAGCCCTTTCCTATATCCCATCCATGGGTCGCTTCTGAAGGGTATTTGGTGTTAGGATTCGAGAAATATATCGATACTGATGTCCAGAATGATCATCTGGACACTGATAGTTTTTGTTCCAGGGTTATGTTTCAACAAATGGTAAGCGCATAGGGCGCCTCATTAAGGAAATGCTTGCGACAAATCGCATCTCTGTAGGCTGTGTCTGCGGAGCGAACGATGTGTGGGTGGGCCAGGCCCTTAGTGAAAAGACCACACGCACACATTCGGCCCATGGGCCACTTGTTTAGGACGCCTGCGATAAAGTTTTAACGCGAAAGCGTTTCTTGGCTAGGTTGGCGATAGCACGCGCCCGGCTGCCGTCAGCAAAAAGCGTCTGCAAAAGTCGTCCACGGAAAGCACGTGAACTCTCCCACCGGAAGCGACGACGGCGCCAACACTCGCTGCAGTGGCAGTCGGCGCGCGCGCTCCACTCCGCTGCAGTTACCTGTAGCGGCGTGCGGCCACGTCGCCGCGTTTCTTCGCTGGGTTGGCGAAAGCATGCGCCCAGCTGCGTGGCGTCGCCGTAGCAACACTAGGCACGCGAATGCGCCAGCTAGCCCATCGTTCTTCGCCACCATGCGTGCCGAGATCCATGTCGAATTGAAGACGCCCACTGAGGCCATCACGACGTCAAGATGTACATGCATCGATCTCTCATTCACAAATGACCTATACAATTTTGCGAGATGTCTCCACCTACTACTCGGATCACAAGGCCATGGTAGTGTATATATAGCCAGGCCCAAGTACATCGTCACTGCAACGATAAGGCAACGACACTGGTAAGTGTCTAATGACACAACCCACAAAGCCGTGGCGGTGGTACTACTTCGACATGCCCGAGGCAGGTCTGCATATACTGCTTGGACGACGAAATAGAAGAGGACACGTGAAATGTCAACACCACTTTGATTGCATCAAATCATGTAAATTAACACAATCGGCCCTCCAACATGGCCTCATTCTTTATAACACAACTCGGCAACACCAGTTTGCAGCACCCTTCCGCCCCCCAACAACAATCTAGCCAAAATAAACGCTTTCGCATTCTCATCTCATAAGAATATGCTTAGGGATTGTCTAACTTTTTCTATAGGAACAAAGCAGAGAGTGAAATGACAGTGCACACCTTAGTGAGAAAGTAGCCTCGCATCTGTACAGCCAGCTGGTCCACAGTTCTGAGGGCAGTACCAGTAACCACCACTGCCCAAAAGAGCCGCAGGTCCAAGAGACCCCATATGGACTGCAAATCAGGAACCCTAAGCAGCAGCAGATTTATTTAGAATGAATCAACATGGGATAAGGTCACATTAGGGTAACAGAGCGGATCCCTAGAGAAGGCAAGCGTGGCAGCAGGCGGCAGAAAGTTAGGTGGGAAGGCGAGATCAAGAAGTTGTCGCCGTTAGCGCAGGACCGGGATAATTGGATCTATGGGAGAGGCTTTTTGCCCTGCAGTGGGAGAGGACAGGCTGATGATGAACACGACGTAAAACAATTATACATCCATATAATAAGTTGCACTAGTATGCAAGCTAGCATAGAAATGATCAACACTGAATATACTGTGCTCACATGGCTAGTTGCAGTCCAAAATGACACTTCCAAACGAATAAAATTATATGCACTGTTTCAGGAAAAGGTTTCAAATACCTTACAAATAAAGAAAAGTCGATAACTGTGGACTTTATGCAGAAGTGCTCGCTCATAACACAAGGAATAGGCGTGCAAAACACGGACACAAGGGAAGAAAGTGGACAACATGAATGCAGACTCAATGAAGCAAGGCACTGAGGCAAAAACGAAAGAAGACAACTTATCTACCCACGCTCAAGAATGGTGGCATCGCCTGTCAAACAGGCCCACATGCCTGTCTATGCAAGAGACAAATGTTAAGAGATTCTGTCTCTTGTCTCTTTAAGCTAACCGATGGCCAACTCACGCATGCGCTTCCACTATTATTGATATGCCAGGCCTCGACCATTTAACGCGTTCCTTCATTCTTATGCCTGTGCAGAATCACTCATTCGTCTAACTTGGGCATGCAGTAACAGTCACGGCAGTGCAACGATAGATTGGATGGCATTCCACCTGATAGTGTAATTGATTGATTTGTGGGGTTTAACATCCCAAAACCAGTTCTTGGTTATGAGAGACGCCGTAGTGGAGGGCTCTGGAAATTTCGACCACCTGGGGTTCTTTCACGTGCACTGACATTGCATAGTACACGGGCCTCAACATTTTGCCTCCATCGAAATGCAGGCGCCACGGCCGGGATTCGATCCCACGACACCCCACCTGACAGCGACCTATGTTCAATTAATCTCTAATTAATACAACACCCTGTCTGCCCTACGTAGAAACATCCACAGCTAAATGGACTCATAAACTATACCCATGCATGCGACAGTTGGTAAAGTTATTGTTGGCTGTGCGACACCTGATAAATATCTGTTCACTTTTTTCCTTGCACCTGCTCATTTTTCCTGTGCTTCGCAGCACAAATCCTACGGTTTATTGGGAGCCGTAAAAACAATGTTAGCTCCATATCGACTTCCTACTTTCTTAAGCTTGTGCAAAACGGAGTGAATGGGTACCGTGATGACTCGTACAGTGAGTACCTTGAGTGAGTACCGTGATGACTGACGTTATTAATATCGCAGGTTATAATTCAGTTTATCTGAATAAGAAAACAAGGACAGGAGGTGGCGTATGTATGTATGTTCAACATGAGATGAGATACGAATTCCTTAACAAATGGTATCAATGCACGGATGATATTTAAATTGTATGTCTTAAAGTAGGAAACTGTGTGTCTGTTGCAGTATACAGACCACCCGATGGCAGCATAAACAATTTTATACAGTTGTTAGATAACATATTTTCCTTTGTTGATGACAATGGATATAGACTCGCTTTGGGAGGTGACCTGAATATTGATATGTTATGTAGCACATAAGCAAAAGGATCTGTTGGAACTTCTTGATTCCCACTCCTACTCGTATTACTGACTCGGGTGCAACATTAATAGACCCGTTCATAACAAACTTTCCTTCCAATTCCGTACTTTCTGGCACTATTTATCTTATTGTACACAAATCCCACTGCATAACCAGACAGGCTGCTTCTGCTATATATTATAGAGCTGTAAATTTAACCTCTCTTTCGTGCTTTCGTGATGAAATTGAGCAAACGCAATGGGATGCCTTATTTTCTATCTCCTGTGCTGACTTAGCTTACGACTATTTTATCCGAACGATCAGTTCAGTTTATAATAAACATTTCCCACTTCAGGTTTTTAAAAAACCAAAGCGTGCCCGCAAACCCTGGATGACTACAGAGATTCTAAAAACGATGAGGGAGAAGGATAGGCTGTATCATGTATTCTTAGTTAACCAAAATCCTGATGCTTTGAGGATGTTCAAAAAATGTAGACATTTGATCACTAAGTTACAACGGCAAGCAAAACGAAATTGTTACTATACCATGTTTGAGGGTGTCACACATATCAAACAAATGTGGAATAAATTACACTCCATCATATCTCCAGGTAGAGTCGGAAGTAGTTCAGAAGAACTTGTAGTTGACAATGAAGTCATCAAAGGCAAGGAGTTAGCCGACAAATTCAATGAATACATCTGTAACTGAGAGCTCACATCAAGATAGTGCCTTTGATCACTTACCCGTGCCGCTCTAGGAATCACTATTTCTTTAGCCAACCGATGAAAATGAAGTATTAAGAGTATTTAGAAACTTTAAGATGAGTAAGAGCGAGGATATTAATGGTCTAAAAATGGAGCCGATTAAATATATTATTGATCTTATTAGCCCATGTGTGACACATATTTACAATCTCCTTTTGAACTGGCATTTTCCCACAGAATATGAAAAATGCTAAGGTTACGGTAATATACAAAAGTGGAGATAAAAATATTCTCGGCAATTAGAGACCTATTTCAATCCTTCCCCTATTCTCCAAGGGACTTGAAAAAATTATTCATCTTAGACTGTCAAACTTTTTTTACAAACATTCCGTCATAAAATCGCAATATGGGTTTAGATCAGGTTTTTCAACAGGAAGTGCTCTACTGTTTCAAAAAGAATTGATTCTTAAAAATATTGAAGTTAAAAAATATACTCTCGGTATATTCTTAGATATGTCCAAGGCCTTTGATAAAATTATTCATGAAACATTGATTGGAAAACTGTAGTGCTATAGAGTTCATGGTGTTGCCCTCAATCTAATTCAAAACTACTTAGCTAACAGACATCAATGTGTATCGATAAGCAGAATTCTGTCTTCTATGCTACCTGTTAAATACGGAGTTCCCCAAGGCAGCATATTGGGGCCGCTTTTGTTTATTATATTTATTAATGGCATTGTAAATGCTAACCCATCAGCCCAATATATAATCTATGCTGATGATACAAGTCTTTTCAGGAACAAATATACATGATGTCAATCTAGCTAACTTGACACTAAACAAAATATATGGCTGGACACTTAATAATTCTTTACAAATTAACTGCTCAAAAACCAAAGCTGTTCTTTTTCGCTCTAAATCCCTGCTTTACGAGCTCACTCACTCTTTATGATCTCATGTTGAATAATAATATAATTGAACTTTCTTCTACAGCAAAATCTCCAGGGGTAATGTTTCACGAATATATGAAATGGGATTACCATACAGAACTTTTACAAAACAAACTTTGCAAGGTCTTGGGCATATTGAGAAAATGTCAGCGTATATTGCCAGTTCCTCAAAAGCTTTCGATATTTAAGGCGCTCTTCTCATCACATCTACGTTATTGTAACCTGATTTGGGGTAACAGAACACAGCAATCCATAAATAATCTTGTTATCCTAAAAAAAAGGCCCTACGTTCTGTTGCAAACCTACCATACAATGCACACACTTCAGAACTATTCGTTAAATATAATGTAATTAAATTGAACGTGCTATATGAATACACTATTACTTTCCTTTAGATCTGATATTGTGAAAAATCGCAACTATATATACACAGTGTAGCTAACCTGCAACTAAATCCTTCTTCGCACGAACCATGGCTTTCAAACATTAGGTTATTGCTTGCCGAAGACATTAAATACAAGATTTCTTATGAAAATGTTCGCACACTCTCTAACACTTCTCTTTTAAGCATGCTGTGTTAAATACGTTTATAGTTAAATTTCACTTTTTGTAAATATGTTTTTCTGTGGATATCATGTGTTTTTCTCATTCGACACCTTATGTTGAAATGTATTTTTTTTACTGCCATGCTGTCATAGTTAACGTGGGGCTAGTCAAGCTGTTTTTAATGCAGCTTTTTTTCCCTCGTCCCAACCACTTATGTGAAATTTCCATGTATGTGGTAAAAAATGAACTTGAAAATGAACTTGAAAATGAACTTGAACTTGAATATCAGTGATGTGATTGGCTGAAGCCGTTTTGTAGCAGCTTTTTGGAGCAGCCAAAAGGGCATTTTAGAGCAGGGAAGCAGGCTTTTGGAGCAGCTCAAGGCTCACTGCCAAGTGGAGAAACTGACTTTGCGAGAAGTAAAATAGTAAAATAAGGAGAAAGCTTTTAGGAACAAAGAGATGTGCCGTAAAGATGGTGTTAGGGGAATTTAGATGTGGGCAAAATGCAAAGACACCCGTGTACTCAGATGCACATTAGAGAACCCCAGGTGGTCCAAATTATTTTGGAGTTGCCAACCACGACGTGCCTCATAATCAGATCGTGGTTTTGGCATGTAAAGCCTCATAATTTAATTAAATTAGAGGCAATTGT
Organism: Hyalomma asiaticum; assembly: GCA_013339685.2. Lineage (NCBI taxonomy): Eukaryota > Metazoa > Arthropoda > Arachnida > Ixodida > Ixodidae > Hyalomma > Hyalomma asiaticum. Next base: position 11,264,430 of record CM023491.1, read on the forward strand.
ACAACATCATATATTGGCCTAAATAACTCATTTTAGAACTTCAGCATCATTTAATTTATATGGTCAGTGTTGTGTTATAGCTGCCAAACTCCTATAGGACAGCACTTATAAATGGACAACGAGAAAGTCGCTGGAACTGCAGCATTCCAAGCACGTCATTGTCCGGTAGTTCGACTTGACCACACACGCGCTCACGTTTTCCTTGCTTTTTACGCGCGAAGTGTGCAATGGCGATGAAGATCGATGTCGACGTGCGGATTGATGTCGCTCGCAATTGTGCGACGCATGGACATTTTGACCTCGAGATATTAGTTTCGTTTTCGGAATGTGAAAACACGCGTTTGGCGCAGAATAGCAAAAATGTGGCGGGATGCAGCAGGATTTGCCTTTTGGTGCACTTTGGCGCAATTGGCGCAGCTATCACATCACTGGAATATACAGAACACTCTCGGCTCTTTTCTTGTTATTACTGCTGTATCCTACGGTGAGCATTTCAGTCGAAATTGACTTCTTTAGGCGTTCAGATACAGTGGCTATACCTAGGCAAGGGTAACCTGCTTATAAAAGGTGCTCAACCTGCGCATTAAAGCTTTTGTTCATTTGGGGAATGCCCTTGGCGAATGCTGCCTACACACGTGATCATGCTCAAATATCAAAGCGATATCTAGAAATTGTATTACATTTCCCGCAGGCGGTTCTTTCGTAAATCTTAAACCATGCCCATTAACTTTACATTCATCGGTTCTATAGGTTATGACGGATTCAAGATCACCCTTACTAAAAAACACCAAGTAATCATAAGCATAACAAAATACCTTAATGATGTGGTCACCTAAGGCATCCTTTAACTCACTGATGACCACTTTTCGAAACACCGATCACCCGTGATCGACAATTTCGCGCCGCTATTCCAAAAAAAAAAAACTATGCGCTCCTGGACTTGCTGCACCATCTTGGCGAATGCGCGCAAGCTAGAATTACCGTTCCTGAGCGGTTCACGTTTCTACCAAGAGGCAGCGATTTTTAAAGGGCGTGCTAGTACAAGGGTTAAAGCGCACCATCGCGCTGCGATGGTATCGACATCCGAAACCATGCGCACTCGAAAAAAAGCGGTTCCGCTTGATCCCGGCGCTAGTACAAGTGATCTTTTGGATTCCTCAAGCAGCAATGACTCAGACAATGTCGCAACGTCAGAGTTTAGCTCAGATGAAGAAATTTCACCAAACCAGCCGTGAACGTCAGCTGTCACGCCAGTACATTTCGCTTTCACTTACCGTTTTGTTTATCGCGCTGCTGTTATATATGGGCATGTTAGAACTAATCCATTTGTATTGGAGCACAAGCCAATTGATTTCTGGACATTTACCATCGAAAATCATGTCAAGGCGTCGTTTAGACGCACTATTGGCCATGGTGCACATTCACGATCCCGAAACGAACAACGGCACTTTACATGTAATATTATGCAGTACATAATTTTATTTTCTTGACAAAAGAAATATCGTAAGCATGACCAACCAAAAACATGCATATTTCAATACGTGTTATGTAAATTTTTGTAGCTCAACTAATACTTGACCTACTTCTATAATTTCTTGTACAAATAGTTCCAAGTCACTGTTACACAATTTGCATATTTCAGAATTTCTCAAAAAAATGTTTTGTTCGAGTTGTTGCTTCTTACTTAAAATATGTGTGAAAATTTCTTGTTCTTTTTTTTTTGTTCGGGAACTTTTGGGGGGCAAAATTTTTGTTCTATTTTCATAAAACAAAATATTTCTGAAAGAATGTTGGTTTGCCTTTACTTTGGTGTGTTGCATGACACTGTAAACCTAGTAGCTGCAGCACGAAAAATTCAGAACTGAAGCATACAAAAAAACGGCCAATTTCCCCGTGGTCGCGAAAGAGTGAAGTGACTATGAAACTTGCTCGAGTAAAGATCACTAAGAATAGAGGAAACCTTTCAACCTATATAAATTAGGGGTGTGTGAATATTCGAAATTTCGAATAAAATTTGGATAGCATTTGCTATTTGATTCGATTCGCACTTTTACTATTCAAGCTATATGAAGTACGTAATCAAGGGGGGAAAATACGCTGTCTCATGTCAAGTGGCTCATTCTGCATGTAGTCCCCTCCGCCGCATAACACTCGCGTACTGCGGTGAAGTTAGCTTTCTGTTGCACAATTCTCTGTTGGACTGTTCCTCAAGACTTTGGAATGACACTGTGGGTGTATACCACTCACACAATAAATCTTTTTGTCCATGTTTTGCGGAACACTTCTTCATAATTTGACATAGTTAAGAAGTATTCAAAAATTATTCAAAAGATATCCGATTCAACCTTAACATAAATATTTGAATTCGCTTCACACGCAAAATTTTGCGTGCGAAGCGAATTCCACACGCAAAATTTCTAGGGTTTTACGCCCCAAAACCATGCTATGATTATGAGAGACGCCGTAGTGGAGGTCTCCGGAAATTTCGACCACCTGGGGTTCTTTAACGCGCACTGACATGCAACAGCACACGGACCTCAACATTTCGGCTCCGTTGAAATGCAGCCACCACGCCAGGATATGCTTTCGTTGTCAAGCTCTCGTCTCAGAAAAGTAAATTTTCACTCTAAAGATAGTTCTGTCGCATCTTTTTTGTGTACCCGAGGCCTGCTACCGTAACACAAATAGCGATCGGGAAAGTTAGGAACTTCACATGCGGTCATATAGGCTTTCTCTGGAAATATTTTGTGGTCCGGAAACAGGACAACACCCGGACCTCTCAAATATGCCCACAGACTCCTCATAATGTCTTAATGTGCCTTTTTTACTGTGGACTCTTGAAAACTGGGTACGTGTTAGATTTGGGAAGTACGGTCACCGCGATTGCTGCAGCAGGCATACTGCGTGGCAAGTGACAGTGGTACATGCCACTCTATGCATGAAGACTAAATGTGGACTCATCCCAAATACGATTTACAAAACTTGCTGTCACCAATGGAGCTCCGTATAGTCTAGAGCAAGGCTCACCAAAGCAGGCTAACAAAATATTTACAGTAATGCTTCACTTCTCAGTAATTTTCTCCTTGCACTGCCTTAGTTAACAACGAAATTCTTGCATCAAAGAATTTTTCGTTTTCCCCACAGATTTCGTTATTTTGGTGTTCAACTTGGTGATACGTGCCCGTATTGTTCTGTTCCCGTGACGGACGCAGATGCACACCATCTCATATGGACATGCACAGGACTCCAATGGGAGTGCTCTCGTCTCCTTAAACAAGACGGTCTCCACTACAGTGCCTCGACCAGTTATGATCGCTGGATACACGACAACAGATACCACAAAACACTACTTCAGTTCATACACAACACAGGACTTGCAGCACACATTTCACATAACACACCATAAACTATGCCTTAAGAGCAAGCCCATTTCGCAATAAAAAAAAACTATTCCCCTAGAGCATCTAAGCCGTTGCTGAACTTTCACTCCAAGCATTCAAAAGCAGTAAAAAACGTAATAGCCATGTCGTATCTAAGAAGTCATCCCTAAGAAAATCTTTCGTGCACCAATTGAACAAAAGCTTTAATGCGCAGGTCGAGCGCCTTTTAGAAGCAGGTTACCCTAGCCTAACTAAAGCCACTGTATCTGAACGCCTAAAGAAATCGATTTTGACCGGACCGGAACACTCACCGTACGATACAGCAGTAATAACAAGAAAAGAGCCGTGAGTGTTCCGTATATTCATTCCGTTTTGCACAGGCTTAAGAAAGTGGGAAGTTGATATGGGGTTGACATTGTGCTTACGGCTCCCAATAATTTTCGTAGGATTTGTGCTGCCGAGCATAGGAAAAATGAGCAGGTGCAAGGAAAGAGGTTAACAGATGTTTGTCAGGTGTCACAGAGCCAAAAATAATTTTACCAGCTGTCGCATGGGTATAGTTTATAATATTCCATTTAGCTGTAGATGTTTGTACGTAGGGCAGACAGGGAATTTTATTAATTAGTGTAACTGAACATAGAAGGTCGTTATCAGGCAGAATGCAATCTAATCTGTCGTTGCACTGCCGTGACTGTAAGTGCATGCCCAAGTTAGACGAATACGCGATTCTGCACAGGCATAAGAATGAAGCAACGCGTTTAATGGTCGAGGCCTGGCACATCAATAATAGTGGAAGCATGATCATGAGTAAGCCATCGATTAGCTCAAACAGAGAAGAGACAGAATGTCTTAACAGTTGTCTGTCGCATAGACAGGCATGTGTACCTGTTTGACAGGCAGTGCCACCATTCTTGAGCATGGGCAGATAAGTTATGTCTCAGTGCTCTGATTCAGTTCATAGTCGGCATTTGTGTTGTCCACTTCTCTTCCCTTGTGTCCGTGTTTTACAAGCCTATTCTTTGCATTATGAATTCTTACCGACTCGCTCAGCTTTCTGTCTTTTCATGCTTTGCTTATGGTGGCACGCACTGCAAAAGGGGTAGTAACGATATTCTGAACAGTAATTAACAAAATTAGACTAATTACCCTTTAACCCAAAAAAGCTACATGCCCAAACCAAACTGACAAATGAAAGTCATTTACACAAGGAGTCCACATCTATTGTAATATTTTCAAAATGGTAACACTGGTAATTTCACGAATTGCTGAAATCTGGCTAATTGCACTCAGGAAACAAACTGAATGATGAAAGAGCGCAGTTACCACTACCTTTGGTAGTCGCCTGTGCTAAACAGTTATTCCCTGCGTATTGCCGTGCGATTATGACCATGTGTCTCTGTTCAGTGTCTATCCCGGCAATCACAATCAGGCGCGGCAACGAAATGAAAGATTGTCCCTTAATTAGAATGTTTGCTCATTGTCTCACGGCAGTGCGAGGGGAACGCTCAGCAGAGCGAGGGGAACAAATGTGTCACTCGGACCACTACCACAGGTAGCACCAACTGCGCTTTTTTGCCACATTTCCGGCCTCGCAGCTTAACATAATTCTAGAATTCGGTGAACTTCAGTTTATTTTTTTTTTTAATTACAGAAAGTCCCTCAACACCATTGATAGTATAATGGGACCATCATAAGTGACCATTATGCAAAGAATAAAGCATTGTGGCACAGCAGAAAAATGCATAGACAGGAAAAGAATGCAGAGGTGTAGTCAGGGGGCAACTTCAGATCTCCGAATAATGCAGTTATGAAATCTGGAATCCAGAACTTTAATATGACGTGAATGCTTTACGCTTAGGACCTGCAGTGTTCAATTTCGCAGATGGCCCAACGTTCAGTTTACATTGCTCAGATTTTCTGTTGCAAGAAAGAGCCATGCTGGAATATATTTTTGGCTAGGGCTACAAAAGGGTTTGAAACATGTCAATTATTTGGTAGCTCTAGTAGATCCAAACATTTGCTGTAAACATAATTTGGAACACTGTATAAGTGGTTGAGACTACTTTACTGTTACTTCAGCATAACCAATAGTTCGTTCGTTATATCTGCATTTGTCATACAGTGAAACCCCGGTTTTACATCCCCCGGTTTTAAGACGACCCATCTTACACCGAACTCGCGTTACACGACGATCCACGCGAAGCAGGTTGACCAAATGGCGAAGCAAAGGGAAGTGCCGCAGGTGTCTTTCGTCGCACCGGCTCTTTCAGGAGCATCACCCCTCCGCATGCCGAGCGCTCGGGAAACCGGTTCATTTCAGCTTTCCGCTGCCGTTTGTCTTCCCCTGGCCCTCCCAGCGGCCGCCGGTGCCGCGAGTGGCGGCATAGAGTGGCATGGTTGTGGTCTTCCCCCATCCCTTTCACCCTTTCTGACCAAACATCTCCCTCCTGCTCTCCTGTGATCTCTCTCCTGTGATAACGAAAAGTGAAGTGGCACACACAAAGGCAGACATCGCGGCGAGAACCGCAAAGCAGGCGCTAACCCTAATCATAGCAGACGACGCACGAAGCACTTGCTGGAGAAGGCCACCGCGTCGTCACGCGCAGCAGCCAGTAGCGGCCACACGTTCCCCCACTCTCTCGAGGAGCGCGCGCTTGGCCCAATCGCAGCTTCGCATCCAAGCGCAGGATACTTGAATGCCCCTGTGAGCCCCCCGCAATCATGCGCAAACCATGCTTCCACCCTGCCACCGCCCCTCCCGCTGACAGCGGTGGAAAAAAGCGCACGAATTCAAATAAAACAAAACAAAAATGGCACCGGTCGGTTGAATGGTGCGTGAACAGTGCTCGCTTAAGTTGTGCTGTTTCGGAGCGTGTTTGGGCGGCACAGCTGCTGCTGCTGCTGCTGCTGCTGCTCGTAATGTATTTGATATGAAGTAGTTTTAGGACGAATTAGGCGCTGGAAATTCAGGAGGGGTAGTTTATGACACCATACAGTTCAAATATGTGGTTTTCCAAGAAGAGTGTTTTTCGCGATTTTTCTACTTTCAAAGGGCGCGTCCCCCCACCTCAAGCGTGTGCCATGTTCTGCTACGGCTGTTGGGAATCCCACCAGTGGACTGCAGTGCACTCAAGGGCATGAATTTCTTTGTTCCGATTTCACGATGCCCGCATTTCACGACGCTTTTTCGCGGTCCCGAGAACGCCGTATAATCGGGGTTTCACTGTATTGAGATTCGGCTCTGTTAGATTAATTTAATTTGTTTGGCTAGCACACACAGCTGAACCCCTTTCTAAGAGACATGCACCAGGAAGTAGTTTCAGTCCTTTAAAAGGGCGCCATGTTTTCCTCTTCTGATCAACCCTTCTTTCAATATCGGCATACTACAACTAAACTGACTGCGAAAGAAAGCTACATTTTATTGCAAAGGGCTTTTTATATACCATTTACCTTATTGTTAAGTGGTCTGCCTCGTGGACTGTGTCACTCCAAACACCGTTCATGTTTTGACCACTACAACTTTATTGCATCACTTTGTTTTTATTTCCCTTTGTTTCCAAAACAAATTAAATGAAGTTAACAGCCAACAGCTGTGTGTTTGGAGTTAAAATATCTGCTGCAAGGAAGAGTGTTGACTAGGATTTAAGGATAGTTTGTCTTTTATAACCAACTGTCTTCAGGAGCATGTCTGTTATGTAAGAGGTCCAACTAATGGGAGAGGCAGCACAGCCAAACATGTTAGTAAAGGATGTCTCTCATATCCAGTCGTCTCATAAGGTGATGATGATTTGTGGGGTTTAACTGTCCTAAAAGTCTCATAAGGTGGACCCAGAGGAGGCAGATGTCCTGAACCCGATCCCCCTCTACACTTTTTAATGTATGACCCTGAAAGACTACCCATTTCAGATATACTATACATATAAGTGACCTTTCACTGGCGTCAAATGCAGCCTTGCATCCGAAAGCATGCGCCCAGATTTCTTGGGGTGCTAACACCCTACGTTCAGCTTTAGGTATTAGACTTTTCGCAAGTTGAACCCCCCCCCCCCCCCCCCTCTTGAAAAAATCCTGTATCTGACCCTGATGTCTCTTACACCAGTCTCTCTCATAAAGGGGTTCAACTCTAATATAATGTGGTCAGAAAAAAAAAAAAAAGACTAATGCACATCAGACTACAGTCCTGACCCATTACCACAATTATGCCGACTACTTTGCCATGGCCACAGGTTCCCATACAGTGTGACCAAAAATGCTTTTTCCCATTCAGTGGACTACATACTTTGCAAGTTTGGAATCAGTAAAAAGAAAACATTAGCTACATGCAAAAATGTCTTACATACCAATTGGTCGGTTCCACATCACCATACACCCAATTTTTTGGCACGGAACCTTTGAAATAAAGAAAGAAAATACGGTACACCACTGTTCTATCTATAAATGTTTAGCACATAGCAGGCAACATATGTTTCAAAGAAACATTTTTCATTTTTAATTTCAACAACGCAAGTAAAGACCCTCATCAAAGGTATTGCATAGGGGACGGGTTTAATAGTCATGATGTAATACTAAGTGGCATCAGATGCTGACGTTAAGTTTTCTTTTTATAATGTGCAGATTCCTTTTACAGTTATAGTCATTTCGAACATTGATATATCACTACAATTCCTAACTACAGGGCATGATATTACATCCTCTGTAAACACTGGTTCCTGGATATAACGAAGTTTTTCTATTCCCCACCATTACTCCATAGAAGCACATGTATTTGAGACCTCTACGTATTGAAGTGGCAGCGGGAGACCCCCTCGAAGTAACGAATTTTCACCGCCGACAACCTAGAGATGATGCCTCAAATTTTGTCACTTTTGTGCGAGCAGCAACCGGAATCACCTTGAATGGCAAAAAGGCATATATCACAACACAATCATGAGGCAAGCCATAGTGCGAGACTTCTCACCATTCTGACCGCTTGAAGTTCCTTAACACATGCACTTTAATCTACGCACGTGTTCTTGCATTTTGCCGTTACCAGAATGCAGCTTCCATGGCTGGAGTCGTACTTGCACCCCTGTGCTTACTAACACACCTTGGACACTATGCTACCATGATGGGTAGGACACCAGACATCGCCCCTTTTTCAAAACGGCAGCAGACAAGGTCAAGAGATTTATAATGGTATATTGAAAAGCATTATCAAAAATGAGATAAACAACACTACTTATTATTGCAACATCATAATTTTGCAAAAATAACTGGTCTTCATAAAGGCCAATAGTATCTAATCTGCAGGATGACCTAAGGTGTGTTTAGAGATATCCACACATCCCTTTATTAGCTACATGGAAGTTGAAGCCCTCCAAAAGAAACAAGCTTAGGTAGATGCTAGTCCAGCACTTTTAATTTAGAATGTTTGCTTAGAAACACTGTGGCTATGTAGATTACGTCACTTACCTAGAAAAAAATACAGCAAATAATAGATGTAAGTGTGCCTGACAGTCTCCCAGACAGCTCTGCGCACAGTGGATTTTATCTGTAGGTGCGCTCTCAGTGATGCCACCTGGAAAGAAGATTCACATGAGATCTTGCAGCATAACGTTTTAGTAAACAGTACATTCAAGAACACAATTTCCTCAAGCGCAAGCGTCCACTGCCGGAAGTGCCATCTGTGTGCACAAGTACACATTTTGTACATCATCCAATATTATTTGACATTTGTTCTGCTTATTCAAAAGCATTCAAATGAAATTATGGGGTTTATTACCACAAAACTGCACAGTCACAAGCTTTACAACACTGAACAAGTGGACCATTTGGTACAAGCCGAGGTCTATGGGCAGCATCTGGCACGCTGACAGCATCTGACAGCATCCGACACGACTTCTTGCTTTCTTTTGTACCTTCCATGTGTGGCTGACGGCTGCGTATCAAATGTAGGTATGAGCCATACGCTAGGCAGTACGAGAAATTTTTTCTTTCGTGATTTTCTTTCCAGGTGCTGTTCCTTCATTGCTCTTCCGAAGTCCTAAGCACTATGGAATAAAATCCAAGATATTCACATGGTTCAGATATGTGCACCCCTCTCAACCATGGCTTCTAGTCTGGCAGTAGAGACTGCAGTCTTAAACTAGCACTCTTCATGGTTGACGTTAATAACCATGCCTTGTCCTGAAATACACATTCGGTGGGTGGGGTCCCCTGTTTAAAACCCAACACTGGTAACAAATTTTTTTTCAAAAGTGCCAGGGTTTTCATTTTTCTGAGAGTATGGCATGATGAAGGCAATGCCAGCTACAGCGATACAGGGTAGACTACACAAGCTTCGCTTGAAAATACAACTTGACACCAGTGGGGACCAAACTGGCAACCTTCGCATTACGTGGGGAGAGACAACACCTACCTGTATTGGAGGGAATGCAAGGCAGGACCCTTTCGAAGCCAGCTGGCTCAAGTGCAGGCTGACAGAGGTGAACACTCCATGCAGCATCAGGAACAAGTACGCCTCACTCATGCAGTCCGCGGTCCTGCACAAGTAGAAACTCTTGCACCCAAGGATTCCGTCATCTCATCATGATGTTCTCCATGCACTCACTCCGAACAAATGGCTTAGGTGAAAAGCTGCTAAAAATGGATTAAAGGCACCGACAACACTTCTTGGACCATCAGTTGTGGTGGCTCCTGTGAACATGTGAGCCAAGTATATGCTCGTTACACTGGATCCATTTACAACACTTTCGGATAATGGAACACATTTCAATGCAAGTTTGGTCCATGTATTCTATCAACGAAACGAAGTTCGCTTTTAATGGACCATGCTACAACATCATCATCATCATCATCAGCCTGTTTAGGTCCACTGCAGGACGAAGGCCTCTCCCAACGATTTCCAATCCACCCTATCCTGAGCGAGTTGGTTCCACTTTATGCCCGCAAACTTTTTAGTTTCATCGCTCCATCTAACCTTTTGCCTACCTCTGTTACGTTTTCCCTCTCGTGGTATCCATTCCGTCGCTCTTACTGTCCACCTATTATCCTTCCTCCTCATGACATATCCTGCCCAGGTCCACTTCTTTCTTTCAATTGATATAATAATATCGGCTACTCCTGTCTGTTCTCTGATCCATTCCGCTCATTTTTTATCTCTTAGCGTTACCCCCAACATTTTTCTTTGCATTGCACGTTGCGCGCTCCTTAGTTTCATCTCTAGTCTTTTCGTTATCCTCCACGTTTCTGCACCGTACGTTAGTACTGGGAGAATGCAGTGATTGAATACTTTTCGCTTTAGTGAGAGCGGTAAGTTTCCAGTCATGATTTCGTAATTCCTTCCGAATGCACTCCAGCCCATCCTTATTCTACGGAGGATTTCTTTTTCATGGTTAGGAGTTCCTGTTATTAACTGTCCCAGGTATACGTATTCGTTTACACATTGTAAGGGTTCATTGTCGATTTTAAATTCCTGTTCCTTAGCTAGGCTATTGAGCATAACTTTGGTCTTCTGCCTATTCATTTTTAATCCAATTTTAATACTTTCCCTGTTTAGGTCATCAATCATGTTTTGTAGTTCGGCTCCATCATTGCTAAAGAGCACGATGTCGTCTGCGAATCTTAAATTGCTGAGATATTCTCCGTCTATTCGAATGCCCTTTTCTTCCCAGTCTAGACGTTTAAAGACTTCCTCTAAACATGCAGTGAATAGCATTGGGGATATTGTATCTCCCTGTCTCACACCTCTCTCGATCGGGATTTCTCTGCTTCTCTCATGTAGGAGTAGTGTGGCTGTGCAATCTTTGTATATGTTGTTTATGATTTTCACGTATACACCAGGTACCCATTGTCGTCGTAGAGCTTCTAGAACTGCTTGTATTTCTATGGAGTCAAATGCTTTCTCGTAGTCGATAAACGCCATATAAAGAGGTTTGTTATATTCCGCGTACTTCTCAATTACTAGGTTGATAGCGTGGCTGTGGTCCATTGTTGAGTAACCTTTCCTAAAACCAGCTTGTTCTCCGATTGGTTAAGTCGAGGGTTTCTCTTATCCTTGTAGAAATTACCTTTGTAAATAGCTTGAATATTACTGGGAGTAGGCTAATTGGTCTATAATTCTTTAACTCCTTTATGTCACCTTTCTTGTGGATAAGGCTTATATTCGCATTTTTCCAACTGCGTGGTATACTACATGTCTTGACACATTTCGTGAAGAGCCATGCAAGTTTTTCAAGTACAATATCTCCTCCGTCTTTAATCAAGTCGGCTGTTATACCATCTTCACCAGCTGCTTTACCGCGGGACATGCCTTTGACAGCTTTTTTTACTTCGTCAGCGGTTATACATGGAATTTCGGTGTCCTCCTCAGATTCTATTTCTATTAAGGTTGTATGGTCTGTCTGAGAACTGTACAGTGCAGAGTAGAAATCTTCTGCTACTTTTAGTATTTCGTTGAAACTGTTGATAACGTTACCTTGTTTATCTTTTAGCGCATGCATTTTGTTTTGCCCTAAGTGCAGTTTCTGTTTGACCGTTTTAATGCTGGTGCCTTTCTCTACAGCTTTCTCTACTTCTCTCGTGTTAAAGTTTCTTACATCTTTTTGCCTGGCTTTACTTAGTAGAAACTTTACTTAGAAAACATTACTAGTAGAAAACTTTACTAGTAGAAACTTTACTTAGTAGAAACGCAGTTACATGTTCTCACAATATTCCGCACAAACTGAAAACCGATGCGACGCTGGACATAACCGACCGACGGTCTCCGATAGTAGCAACTCATGAGAAGCTGAGAAATTTTAGATAGATAGATAGATAGATAGATAGATAGATAGATAGATAGATAGATAGATAGATAGAGATAGATAGATAGATAGATAGATAGATAGATAGATAGATAGATAGATAGATAGATAGATAGATAGACAGACAGATAGATAGATAGATAGATAGATAGACAGACAGACAGACAGACAGATAGATAGACAGACTTCCTATAAGAATGAACACGATACTATGCCTTCACCACCACAATAGAAAGTTTGCGTGTGTCTGCTGGGGTGTATGATTGCGTGTTTATACTGTTATATAGATATGTGTGTATGTATCTGTGTGCCTGATACCTATCTTTTTCCATTTCATCTTCACACATCCACTCCGGCATAAGAAATTTGGAATTGCATTACTCACTACACATCATACAACCGCGATTTCTTACAACCAACAGCTTTTTTTTTTTGGTCATATGCGCATACATCGCAAGAAAAAATGCGTTTGTGTACGGGACCACGTGGAAAATTTCAAAGAATTTCTTTTACCCTAACTTGTACAACTGTCGGGCAGTGCGCGAAACTAGGCACGCGGCCGCATACCTGCATAGCGTGAACGTAAAACGAGATTTTCCACACGCGCAGTCCTTGCTTGCACAGCAATTTTAGAAACCGTGACGTCCTGGGTGTCGCGATAGCAAAACTAGAAGATCGCGGACATTTTGAGACCAAATACCGTACAAAATAGTAACGCGGATAGAAGATATCGCGCATTAAAGGCTTTGAAAGAATGTACATTTAACGATGCAGAGCTGCTGCAACCGAGACCGCCAAGGGTCGCAGGTTCGACGCCCAACCCCCCCCCCCCCCCCCCCCCGCCTCTTTTTTTTTTCCTCGAGACTATGTCGGTAGGGGGGCCTGGCGACGGTTGTGTACCTGAAAGCTTTCAGTCGTTCAACTGCCGTTTACGACTCACTCCTACACCAGAACAGGAATTGGCCTCCCTGGTGAAGTACTTGGCCACCACCTCCCACACGATGCCTACAATTAACCCCTCGCCCTCAGTGTCCAGCAGCTGCAGACCATCTGTCCACGGCGGCGGTCAGCTCTGTGAAGCAGCGGAGGGCCGCAATAATCACTGGACCCGGACAGGCCGCCACTGGAAACTAAACATTGGAACGTTCAATGCAAGATCCCTCTCCAGTGAAGCTAGACTAGCTGAACTACTCGAGGAACTAGAGGGGAGTTAGATGGGACGTCATTGGCCTTAGCGAAGTTAGGAGAACAGGTGAAGCTTACATAGTCTTAAACAATGGACACGTCCTCTGCTATAGAGGATTACCCGAAAAGAGAGAATATGGCGTTGGGTTCCTAATTCATAAAGATATAGCGGGCAACGTAGATGAATTCTACAGCATTAACGAAAGGGTAGCATCCGTCGTAATAAAACTAAATAAGTGGTATAAACTTAAGATAATCCAGGGTTATGCGCCAACGAGCTACGATGATGAACAAGTAGAGCAATTCTACGAGGATATCGAATTAGCAATACAGAAAGTACGGACGCAATACACAGTAGTCATGGGGGATTTCAACGCAAAAGTAGAAACGAAACAATGTGGAGAGCAGGCGATAGGCAACTACGGCGTCGGCCGTAGGAATAACCAAAGGGGAAATGCTAGTACAATTTGCCGAAAGAAACCGACTCCGAATAATGAACACGTTTTTCAAGAAACACAAGAATAGGAAGTGGACGTGGAGAAGCCCTAACGGGGAAACAAAGAATGAAATCGACTTCATAATGTGCGAACAACTAAGTATAATTCAAGACACAGAAGTAGTGGGGAAGATAAAATGCAGCGATCACAGATTAGTAAGGGCAAAGATTGTACTTAACCTAAAGAAGACAAGAACTAAATTATTTACTAGAAAAAAATGCAATCTAGAGGTAATCAGAGCAAAGAATGAAGAATTTAAAGTCGCCCTAAGCCACAAGTTCGAGGCCTTAGACGAAAACGGTGACGATTTAGAACAAATAAACAAAACCATAACGAAAACAATCCTTGAAACTGCGATAGAAGTCAGTGGTAAAACAACAAAGCAAGCAAAAAGTAAGCTGTCCCAATCTACCAAGGACTTAATAAAAAAACGACAACAAATGAAGGTAACTTCATCAAAAAATAAGATAGAATTTCCAGAACTGTCAAAATTGATCAGTAAAGCCAGGCAAAGAGATGTAAGAAACTTTAACATGAGAGAAATAGAGAAAGCAGTAGAAAAAGGCACCAGCATTAAATCGGTCAAAAAGAAACTGCACTTAGGACAAAACAAAATGCATGCGCTAAAAGATAAACAAGGTAACGTTATCAACAGTTTCACCGAAATAGTAAAGGTAGCAGAAGATTTCTACTCGGAACTGTACAGCTCTCAGACAGACCATACAACCTTATTAGAAATAGAACCAGAGGAGAACACCAAAATTCCATGTATAACCGCTGACGAAGTCAAAAAAGCTGCCAAAGGCATGTCCCGCGGTAAAGCAGCCGGTGAAGGATGGTATAACAGCCGACTTGATCAAAGACGGAGGAGATATTGTACTTGAAAAACTTGCATGGCTCTTCACAAAATGTATCAAGACATGCAGCGTACCGCGCAGCTGGAAAAATGCTAATATAATCCTTATCCACAAGAAAGGTGACATAAAGGACTTAAAGAATTACAGACCAATCAGCCTACTCCCAGTAATATACAAGCTATTTACAAAGGTAATTTCTACAAGGATAAGAGAAACCAACCGAGAGAACAAGCTGGTTTTAGGAAAGGTTACTCAACAATGGACCACAGCCACGCTATCAACCTAGTAATTGAGAAGTATGCGGAATATAACAAACCTCTTTATATGGCGTTTATCGACTACGAGAAAGCATTTGACTCCATAGAAATACAAGCAGTTCTAGAAGCTCTACGTCGACAAGGGGTACCTGGCGTATACGTGAAAACCATAAACAACATATACAAAGATTGCACAGCCACACTACTCCTACATGAGAGAAGCAGAGAAATCCCGATCAGGAGAGGTGTGAGACAGGGAGATACAATATCCCCAATACTATTCACTGCATGTTTAGAGGAAGTCTTTAAACGTCTAGACTGGGAAGAAAAGGGCATTCGAATAGACAGAGAATATCTAAACAATTTAAGATTTGCAGACGACATTGTGCTCTTTAGCAATGATGGTGACGAATTACAAAACATGATTGATGACCTAAACAGGGAAAGCATTAAAATTGGATTAAAAATGAATAGGCAAAAGACCAAAGTTATGCTCAATAGCTTAGCTAAGGAACAGGAATTTAAAATCAACAATGAACCCTTAAAATGTGTAAACGAATATGTATATCTGGGACAGTTAATATCAGGAACTCCTACCCAGGAAAACGAAATTCTCCGTAGAATAAGGCTGGGCTGGAGCGCATTCGGAAGGCATTACGAAAGCATGACCGGAAACTTACCGCTCTCATTAAAGCGAAAAGTATTCAATCACTGCATTCTCCCAGTACTAACGTACGGTGCAGAAACATGGAGAATAACGAAAAAACTAGAGATGAAACTAAGGAGCACGCAACATGCAATGGAAAGAAAAATGATAGGGGTAACGCTAAGAGATAAAAAACGAGCGGAATGGATCAGAGAACAGACAGGAGTAGCCGATATTATCTTATCAATTAAAAGAAAGAAGTGGACCTGGGCAGGACATGTCATGAGGAGGAAGGATAATAGGTGGACAGTAAGAGCGACGGAATGGATACCACGAGAGGGAAAACGCAACAGAGGTAGGCAAAAGGTTAGATGGAGCGATGAAACTAAAAAGTTTGCGGGCATAAAGTGGAACCAACTCGCTCAGGATAGGGTGGATTGGAAATCGTTGGGAGAGGCCTTCATCCTGCAGTGGACCTAAACAGGCTGATGATGATGATGTATGTATGTATGTATTTATCCTTATGAAGACCAAGAAAAGTCAGGCAGCCTAGCCGGTGCTACCAGTTAAGTCATTTGTTGAAGAAAGAGCATGCAATTGCCAGCTCCTGGCAAATTCCCGGGTGAGCGCAGCACGATAATACTTGGCTCAAATGTTCATGGGTGCCTGAATGACCAGCTGACAGTTTTCTGGCTATCATTAAAAAACATTGTAAGGCCCTTTTAACTAATTTTATGTGGTGCCTAAAGAGCACAGAAGCGAACATGGTGCACCCTCACACTTCTTGTATCCTCATTTTCTGCACAACTGTGTCTAGCTGTTGCTAAAAAATCGTCAACTTGTCTAAGCATCTTCACTTCAGCATGCCTCATCAGTGCAATCACACTAGGTCAATTCTATTTTCCAGCGACCTGCCGCAACTTGCCTTGCATTTTGTAATAATAATTACAACTTCGCATAGTCTCTACATCACCACTCATTTGACATAGCAGGGCAGGCTTTGCAAAGAGCAAGCTCACAGTGCTCCCAGCAATGGCGGGAAAGGCACTCCACAGCTCAAGTGGCACATAGGGCTGGTTCTGGTTGAGCACGGAAATTGAGATGAACTCTACCAAACTAATACCCCTGTCACACAGACAAATTCGGCATCACTTTGAGCAAATGCACTTCAACGCACTGAGTGTCACTTTCGCCAGGCACTGCTACATGTACAATTAATAAATTAATTGAGGTGCCCTTTAGAATTGACGGCAATGGCAATAGGTGAACCAGCGGTGCTCCATGTACGTGTTATTTGAGGCAATGTCCGATAAATAACAGTAATTTGTGGGGTTTTATATCCCAAAACCACAATATGATTAAGAGGCATAGCGGAGCCACTTGGGGTTCTTTAACATGCGCTGACCTCGTGCACATAGGTGTCAAAATGTTTGTTCAAGAGTGTTTAAACTTTGTTGCTGGAATACATAACCCATCGCCACAAGCCATGGTACAAATGGCACCGGCCCTTCTTGGATAGAAATAACACTGCCACTACACAGCACAGCAACTGGCATGCTCCTGGAGGCCACTGCCAAAAACTACCCGAGAGCAGGAGCAGTAACTAGTTCATTTTTTGCAGTAATACGGTATCTTTCAATACATGAAAATATTCTCAATCACAAAAACAATGGTTTGATAACACTGCCCACTCACCTCTCACTACTGCTTTATTTATTCTTGAGGTACCGTTACTGAGGCTATTCACTTCTTTGCAGTGCAACAAGTTAGCTGAGTACACTTGCCAGCGAGTGTGTTCCGCAGCAAGAGTCATCAAATTCCCCTATGGGAGAGCGCGTGAGTGACACTAGCAGCAAAGTATACTCGCCAAAAGTAAATGCGCTTTATCCCTTGCTACAAGGTTACAAAGCTCACAAAGTAGGGGCAAACTGAATGGACCCTAATATGAGAAACAAGATGCCAGTTAGCTTAGATCAACACATCAATAGCCACTAGACCTTCATTACGGCATCACAAGTGTCATTTATCAGCACTGCTACACCAGTGCCAATGTACCGTATTTACCCGCATAATTTGCGCACCCCTAATATTTAGCCAGCTCTGCAAAAAAAATTCCTCGTATATTTTGTGCTCCCCATTCCCAGCTCGCCAGTGCGCACGCATGGACAGACTTTGAACAGCCGCGCGGCCGCGCCCCTCGCTGCACAGGTGAGCGCAGTCATACGCAAAAGGAGCTGCGAGTGCGATGCCCCTTTTTCCTATTTTTTTTTCTCCGGAAGCCCCCCGAAGCCCAAAGTACGGTCGCTAGAATAAAAGTATGTGAGTGGGGGGCGACGAAAACTGCTGAAGCAGAGATCAATCGAGCCCAGCCTATCTCAGTCCCTCGGAGGGCGGATGTGATAACATCACTCCCACCGTCCATGCGGGGAGGAAAGGCCCCGCCAGTCTTTAACGAGCATGAAAAGACGCGAGGCGGGGTGGGGGGGAGTGTCGCTCGGCTGCCAAGATAGCGCTGGCGCGCGCGCTATCTCGGCAGCCATCAGCGGGCGGGCTTGTAAACACTTCTACGTGTTACACTCTCAACGCGAAGAGACTGCGAAAAGTGTCCCTGGAGCAGCCGTATTCTCTTACACCAGCGTTTTGCAGTGTTACGTGAGATCGTATCCAAAAGAATTACCACGCTAGTTGCATTATATTACATGTTATTTCAAACGTGTTCACGAAATATCTGCGTAATTTGCACACCCCCTTTTCGGAGCTCTAAAATCGCGATAAAAAGTGCGCAAATTACGCGAGTAAATACGGTATATGTGGGAGCATGCAAAATTTAACCAACGTAAAAGCGTACATGTACTACAGAATAGCTGCTAACCCATTTCTGCTTTATCACCGTCTAGTCATCCTGATAATATCAATGTACCATTCACTTCTGTTGTATGTTCTTATGCACCTTCTTTTCTCTTAATACAGGAGACGCTGCGAGACGCGCGCGTTCGCAGTCGCATCTCACTTCGGCTCCGGCCTTTTTCAGCCCTCGCGCCGGCTTTCTCGACCCTATCTAGATAGTTTCTTCACGGGTGGCTGGAGAAGATTGTCCGGATTCCTTCAACACCCATTTTACCGCGAAACTCGCCCGGGGTGGCCCGGGAGAGCCTTCGAAAGCGTTCGACCACGCCGTACACTAAGCTAGGCCTGGCAGGCCTAGCTCGAGTGCGGCCGCCCGCACGCCAGCTCATCGACGACGTGTGGCCGCCCGGCCGCCCGCCGCTGCCTCATCGCCCATCTCCTAGCTGTCCACCGCTATGGAGTACACTGTCACAGGACAGGAAGCTTCCTCCGAAGAACTCTCGGACAAATCCTGGCAGACGCCAGGCCTCCGCGCCCAAGAGAAACGACGAGCAGCTCTGCGCCTTGCCGCCGCTGCCGTCGTCAAAACAGCTAACCCCACCAATACGCCGGCTTCCCTGCCGTCATCATCGCCGCCACTGAAGCAGGCAAGTGCCTCGCCTCTACTGCCCCACCGCCGCGCTCCGATTCCTCGTCTCCCGGCCGACACGATTCACATCGTGGGTCGCCCAAAAAGCCCCGTAGACCTCACCAAGCTCCTGCCTTGGCACTTGTACACCGCCTTGCTGAAAGCTGCGCGCCTGCAAGACCTCCCGCCCGCATCTCGCGACACGGTGCAGATCCACCCTGTCAACAACACTTTTACGCTCAGTGTTGCGGACTCGGCTCGCGCTCAAGCCTACCTACGCATCACCTCCCTCACGGTTTCCGGCAACACTTTCACCATCCACCTCTACGCCCCACCGCCCGACGATGCCCTAAGGGGGTATACTCTACCACGCCTATGACGACTTCACGGACCAAGCCATCCTTGACGACCTTCAGGCAAGCAATCCCACACTCTCTGTCGTGGGCGGCCGCCGTATGGGCAAGACCCCTCATATCTTGGTCACCCTCATGGACCCGAAACTACCTCGGTGGATTTTCTACCACGGTGTCCAGCTTCGCCTCCTTCCGTTCCGCAATAAGGTGGAAGCCTGCTTTAATTGCCGCTCAACCGGCCACCGGACCGACGTCTGCCCCAAACCACGACAGGAGCTGTGCCATCGCTGCGGTGCGGCTCACCCCACATCACCCGAAGGATTGCCACCCACTTGCACCCCCCGCTGCATCGTCTGCAACGGGAATCACTCCACGCACAGTTCCAACTGTAAACACCGCTACGTACAGCGCCCTAGGAGCTCGAAGGCCCCGGTACCTGGCGCTTACTCCTCGCCACAAGAGCCTGTCGCACCCCAAGTCACCAAGAACTTGTCCCAGCCAGCAGCACGTGGTCCCTCACCACCTCCACCTCCCAAGTCGGTCACTGAATTTCCGCCCCTCGTGGCAGCAGTGCCTAAACCCGCTTCTCAGCCCACGCATTTGACACCGCACCGCGGCGCCCACGGCTCGCCGTCGGAGCCGCAGGTCGTTGCACTGCAGCAAGAAAACGCCTCCCTCCGACAGCAGCTCGCTGCACAAAACGCCGAAATTACTGCTCAGAAGGCCCAAATTGACTCCCTTCAGAGGCAACTGCAAGCTCTGGAAGAGAAGCTGGAATAAGTGATCCCAGTGCCGTCCTCTCTACCCACCTCCATCGATTCCTCCTCCGACATGGACGTCCAGACCTCCGAAGGTTGCACTAGCAAGCGCCGCAGATCCAACACCCCCCTTAAATCTCTCCACCTGTCCGAAGAAGTCCAGGCTGCTATCAAGACGGTCCTGGTGGATCTTGAAAAACGATTGGATAGCCGGTTCAACTCCGTCCACCAACTTCTCACTGCGCAACACGAAGCTCTAAATTCCCTGCGCACAGACTTCGCTGCCTATCCACCCGCGTCGTCCTTCCAATCTCTCCAGTCGACAGTAGATACCATGCAAACTACCATGCTTGAAAGCATCCGAGCCAAGCCACCCCTTCATGCCCGCACCACCTCCTCTTCCGCAGCCCGACCCTCAGCAAAAACGGTCGAGGTAACACCATCTGCTGTTACAAATGGCTGACCGATCCGTCGTCACCATCTGGCAGTGGAACTGCCGTGGTTTTCGTCTCAAGCGTAACCACCTCCTTCTCCATCTTCAACAACTAGACCCCTCGACCTCTCCTGATATCATCGTACTGCAGGAAACTCATGCCGACGTTTCCCTCTCGGGTTACGTCGCCCACAACCAAGTGGCTTATCATCCTCTGCTCCATCCCGTCACGGCCATCCTCACCCGGCGGACGCTCGTTGTTAATCAAGTCGACCTACCGTTCCCTGCAGTCCACCACGTCTTTCTCGAGGTACTACCTCAGCGACGTGAACAGCCCTCTCTTTTTATTCTCAACGTGTACAACCC
Organism: Hyalomma asiaticum; assembly: GCA_013339685.2. Lineage (NCBI taxonomy): Eukaryota > Metazoa > Arthropoda > Arachnida > Ixodida > Ixodidae > Hyalomma > Hyalomma asiaticum. Next base: position 11,285,420 of record CM023491.1, read on the forward strand.
CCCTCGTGCCACTGAGGATGCATACCTACTCGCCCTGCTCCGTGCAGCTGCAGCGAGAGCAGCAAAATCCCCCTTTGTTATTCTCGGCGACTTCAACGTCAGGCATCCAGACTGGGGCTACCCGAAGGCCGATCGCCCCGGAAGGAGGCTGTGGCAGCTCGCTCATGACCTCAACCTTTCCCTGCTCACCGACCCCAGCCAACCAACGCGCATCGGCAACAGTGTGTGCCGCGACACCGCCCCGGACCTCAGCTTCTGCCGGAGCGTGCCCGACGCGCGCTGGTCCAACACGCACCAGTCCCTCGGCAGTGACCACTATGTGATCACCGTTCAAGTCCGAACCTCCCAGTGCAAGCCGCACCCACACACGGCCCGCTATACAAATTGGGACGCGTTCCGAGAACACTGGCTGCACTCCGCCGCCTCCAACATCGAGGACCTTTCGACGTGGACCGACCAACTGCTAGCGGACCTCGATACAGTCACCGCCTCGATCCCCACCACGGAGGACCATCCGGCAATCGACTCCCGCCTTGCCCACCTGTGGGCCTCACCAACCTGGACTCACCAACCACTGGACTCACCAACCGCTGGAACAAGCAGCGTCACAACCGCCGCTTACGCCACCGCATCGCGCATCTCGATCGTACGATTGAGCAACACACCACCGTACTTGCCCGCCAGCAGTGGGAACAGCTCTGCTCCGAGCTCTCTGGTCAGTTGGGCAACAAAAAATCCTGGCATCTCCTCCGCCACCTCCTCGACCCTGCTTCCGCCAAGTCGGTCGCTCAGCAGCAACTACAACGAGTGGTTCGGGCTTACCCCGGCGACACTCCGTCGCTAATGGCAGACCTGGCCGCCAAATACCTCCAACTTCTGCCTGCCGGTACTCCTTCTCTCCCTCTCGCATGCTACTCTGGGGCCCCCAACCCAGAACTCGACGCCGACATCACTGAAGCGGAAGTCTACGGGGCACTACATAAGCTCCGCACCACCTCCGCCCCTGGCCCAGATCGCGTCCCCAACAAGCTCCTCCGAAACCTCGACGCACCTTCAGTTGCTACCCTTACTTCTTTCCTTAACGAGTGCTGGCGCTCCGGCATCCTCCCCCAGTCATGGAAGCACGCCCGCGTGGCTTTCATCCCCAAGCCAGGAAGGAAACTCACAATCGAGAATCTCAGACCTATTTCACTCACTTCGTGCGTCGGTAAGCTTCTGGAACATGTCATTCTTGCTCGCTTGCAAACGTACACGGAGACTCACCACCTGCTTCCCCACACTATGCTTGGCTTCCGTCCCCATCTTTCGACGCAAGATGTCCTCTTGCAACTCCACCACGACCTTCTCGACCCACCCACATTCTCAGACACTAAGGCTCTCCTTGGCCTCGACCTTCACAAAGCGTTCGACCACGTCTCCCATTCGGCTATCCTTACCGAACTCGCAGCCCTCAACCCCGGCACCCGCACCTACAACTACATTCGCGCGTTCCTCACCGCCCGGACGGCCGAGATCATCATAGGAGACCATTCGTCTCCCACGTACGAGCTTGGCCCTCGTGGCACCCCTCAGGGCGCCGTATTGTCGCCTTTTCTATTTAATCTCGTTCTCCGCTCTCTTCCTGACAAGCTGAACCGTATCCCCGGCCTCAAACACACCCTGTACGCGGACGACGTTGCTCTCTGGGTCACGTCGGGCTCTGACGGCCACATCGAGGAGACGCTGCAACGCGCAACCGACATCGTCACGTCCCACGTGCACGCGGCCGGTCTCACTTGCTCGGCGGCCAAATCGGCCCTCCTTCTCATGCGGCCTCCCGATCGGCATCGCTACAAAACGTCTCACCCCACCATCACTGTTTACGCCAACTCCATTGCGGTGCCCGTCGTTTCACATCTCCGAGTGTTGGGGCTGATACTCCAATCCAACCGCCACAACACGCACACCATCGACAAGCTCTCGCTCTCCGTGCAGCAGACCGCGCGTATGCTCGCCCGTGTCCGTGCGCGGCGTGCGGGCATGCGAGAACACGATCTGCTTCGCCTTGTCGACGCCTTCGTCGTTTCTCGCCTCACGTACGGCCTTCCTTATACTCGTCTCCTCAACGCGGAACGCGACAAAATTGACGCACTCATCCGTAGGGCCCTCGGCCTTCCCACCAACACGTCCACGTATCGTCTTCTCCGTCTGGGTGTACACAACACCCTCGACGAGTTGATAGAGGCTCACCGCTCCGCTCAGGTGCAACGCCTTTACCGTTCGCCGACCGGTCGCCACATCCTTTCCTCTATCGGCCATGACACCTCCTCCCACCCACCGGATCTGGTTTCGTTACCTCACGCCGTTCGAGCGGCCTTCTCCATCAAGCCGCTACCCAAGAATATGCTTGCGGGCCACCACGACGCTCGCCGCCAAGCCCGTGCGGCTATGCTTCACGCCAAGTACGCCGACCACCCGGCAGTCATGTACGTGGATGCAGCCCGATACAACTCACCCAGGGATGCCTTCGTAGTCGTTTCCGTGTCGTCCTCTTCAGCGCCTTCCAGGCCGGCAGTCACGGCAGGCACCGTTAGAACACCCTTTGCCGTCGAGGCGGAAGAGGCGGCCATCGCTTTGGCTGCGATCTCGACCGACGCTGGCGTTATACTCAGCGACTCTAAACAAGCCATCTCCAATTTCGCGCGTGGTCTCGTATCGCCTACCACCCTACGACTCCATCGCCCACTACTGCTGCACGACGAGCAGTGCAGCTTTGAACTGATCTGGGTCCCCGCCCACTCGGGTCACCCCGGCAATGAGACAGCTCACCAACACGCTCGAGGATTCGTCGACCGAGCGGTGGGCCCCTCAGAGTCGGACACCCCTGTGCCGGAGCCCCTGGTCACCTACCACGACATCACCCAGCACTACCGTCTCGAGCGATACGCCTATCCTCCGCCTCACGGCAGTCTTCCCAAGAGGTCCGAGATCGCCTGGCGGCGCCTACAGACCCGGACGTTTCCGTGCCCCCTCGTTTTTTCGTACATACACCCAGGTGTCATTGATCCGCGCTGCTGCCTCTGCGGCGGCATAGCCTCGCTGAACCACATCCTCTGGAGCTGCCCGGACGATCCCCCGCCCGCCGACCTCTTTCGCTCACCACCGACCGAGGAACAATGGGAGGCCCTTCTCTCCAGCACCGACAGAGACATCCAGACACGGGTCCTGGAACGTGCTGAAGAGGTCATTGAAAGGCACAGCCTTGCAGACTATGTGGCTTAGCCTCCATCACCCCTCGCCCCTTCTACGAATAAAGTTGCTACTCACTCACTCTCTTAATACATTTGATAAGCACAACTTAGACATCACCTAACCTGAGCAATTGCTATCAAATGATGCAGCATGCATAAAACACAAAGAGCCAAGTTTCTGCCCTAACAATCTCAATTCTTTTCTTTTCTTATTTTTTTTAATAAAGCTGACTGCTGCAATTTCCTGGCTGTTGCATAAATTACATGATGAAATGTCTGCGAAACATATCGTCATACCTGCCATTCTGCGAATTTTTTTTAGGCTAGTTCGAATACTATTTCTATGCACTCAGAATAAGTTGGGAAATCAATCTAGCACGACTATCTTCATCTCATACCTCGAACCCTCATTAATGGGCACTATAGTCAACAGTCATTCAGAATGCCATAGAGATACTGTTATAAAGGGTCAGGTATGTTTTTATAAGATGAAGCAGAGTATCGATGAGCATGTCAACAGAGCAGAGTGATGCCCCCGTCATGTGGCAAAGTCAAGAGCACTTCAAGCTAGTGCACCTTACCACAAATGTCAGTCAATGCTGCCACATGAGAATGCTTAGTGGCACTCACTGCAAAGCACAGCCATTGGTGAGTGCATTTGCCAAACTCACTTCGCTAAGCCAAAGTGTGTAGCCTCAGCAGCAGAGGCTCAAAAAGCAGATGAAGACCTGTTATAACAATTATCAGTTATAATAATGCAGCATTTGTGACACTAAGTAGGTTCCATTGTATTCGTTGCATTGAATGTTAACCTAGTGTGTTTTCTGAACAATTATTTGTTTAACAAAACATTATTACTGAGCACACATTCCACAGTCGTATCTGGATATTAGTATTCAATCTGTATTTGAAGAATTTATACCAAGAATTGGTTACTACTCAACCGAAAGGCACGTGCTTAACATAACAAATGTGTTGTGCAAATGACTCACCTATCACCATCATTTCCAAAGTACACATCTCTTTCTCGAGTAGCACCACGCTGTCGAAGTGACACTGGATACCCAAAGTGCACTCAAAGTGCTCAAGTTTGCCCATGTGAGTGCCATGCAATATGTTTCACTTCACAGCTCGTTCTTTTACCAAGAAAAATGCGTACACGTGGAGCACCACATTTCACGAACCCTTTTAACATTGTTTTCATAAAAGAACAACGATAAAAAAAAGAAATGAAGCAACTACGTAATACATAAAGAGGAAAAAATAACGTAATGAAAGTGTTTACAGAATCCATCCTGAAACTACTACTACTTGCTATGAACAAAATGTAATATAGAGCTTGCTTGCCAGAGGTTTTCCAACTGTTGCTCTTCAAATGGTTTTTACAGGTTTCAAAGGCCAAAATTCAAGGGCTTTCAAGGACATTTAATTACCTATCAAAGATTTTTCAAGGAGAGAGCAGAGCAGCTTACCAATAAATTTTCTACTGCATTTTGAGATGCTAGTTCTACTGCAGTAGAAATGTCCCATCTTGATCCCCTGAAGTTCCTCAAAGGCACAAAGGTTATCAAGTTCTACTACAACTTCCACCCTTAGAGAATTATAGGAGGTGGGCGTCAAGTGACGAGACTTACTCCGACGATGGGGTGCAGGGAACATCCACGAGCGTGTATGGGCTGCTTGACATACCCAGCAGTGCATGGACGAAGACAGCCCCAGCAAGTGCTCGCAAACAGGTATGACCGTGGGTACGTGGGTGACCAAAGTGTATAATCTGTGCCAGGCGTGTCACATGTACCAAAGGGACCACTGCAAATTTCAAGCCGTTTTACGCGTATGGGAAATCAATACGTCACTGCAAGGTTAGCTGCCTTTGGGGACTCCATGTATGACTTATGCGACGTGGTTTAAATGACGGGGCTTAAATTTAATGCGACGTGGTTTAGAATGACAGGTAATAATTCCAGAACTCCCACTGTCAATAATTTTCAAATTTCATGATCAATATTAAATGAATATAAATGTCAATGTTTTACTATTGAAATTCATGCAGGAACTTTGGCTTCATGATGGCAGGAGGCCAATTTCTCTTTTTCATATCCTTGTCAAATTCAGTCCGTCAAATGTTCTGAAACTCCCTGTGTTAATTCTCTGGCTTCCTTATAGCACAATGTGTGTCTTTCTCACCAATGCTGTCTGTCTTTCTTAATGTATGCTGTCAAAGATCTCAGACATCACATGTATTAGGGCTGGAACTTCAAAGTGGCATCGCCACCCGCACTTTCTTTTTGCATGTTTCCTAGCTTACCAAGGGTCTTCGCAAGATTGGAGTTTTTTGTTATTGTGAAAGGCTAACCTATTAATGCGATAAAAATTGTTTTGCCCTTTAGTGGCCCTTTAAAGATGCTCCGAGCAGTGACACAACAGAGGCACTAGAATTTTGATCTGACACTTCAGTCAGCCAAGGTTACTTTTTAGCAGTAAAATATTTCGCCTGCAGTCAAACAAGGGCTGCAAACACTTTTAAGCCAACTTTCATGTCTCGTTCTCAGATCCATTTCCCTGTACTGCCAGGGCAACCAAAAAAAAAAAAGTTCAATAGCAACGTAACTGCCGACCAAGTACAGCGAAGCAAGGAAAACAGAACATTTTGCCTCGTTTTTTAACTTTAAATACCTTCTGAGGCCAACACAATTACTTGTAGGTAAAAAAGATGCACATTATGCTCTAACGAAGCCACACAATTAACATAGCATGTTTAAGAAATACGAATTAGGCGAATTCAGCTAATAGTACTAATAGTAGTACATACAAAACTATTTTTTTCTACGAGATGGCGCCCAGGCTGTGCCTGACTGCTGCCTCCTCGGCAAATTTGGCAAGAAAAAAAAAAAGCCTCCTGATACAAGGCCCAAGCTTTAGCGTGAAATTCAAAAATGAAAAAGCACTCATCTTCATAATATTGCATATAAAAATTAACAATAAAGTTCAAAAAACATAATTTATCAGTCTAAGTAAGCCCTTTTACTGTTACACTTCAGTGTCCCTCTAGGAGGCATTACATTCAGGTGACCTGTCAAGTCACAGTGCAAATAAATTCTGAAGAGCATAAGAAAATTAATCTTCCCATGGAAATTGCACAAGATATTTATTGTTATTCTGTTTAACGCTTTGCAACACCTTTTGAACATAGTCATGAAATGATGTCAGTCAGTTATGGATGGAGGCTCCCATGAACATGTGAGCCAAATATTACTGCACTACACTAGCAAACGAATTTGTAATTAGGTATCAAGTACAGCTGGAAATTGCCGTCTCTTCATTTGACAAGTCCTGTCACAAGGACACCCCACAATGTCACGACTTTTTCTGCTGTTCTTAAAGATAGAGACTTACTTGATGGACTCAAAACGAACAAATGAGGCATCACTGAGTTGATGGACTCAAAATGAACAAATGAGGCATCACTGAGGCCGTTTCCGTGATCACAAGATCAGCCAATTAGTGCTAGTTCTGCCTCATGCCCCCGTAAAAGCTCATTAATTCGAACTCAACGGGGACCACAAAACTGCTCAAATTAAGCGGCATTCAGATTAGAGGGAGGGCGCTAAAATAAATGGAGATTGTGCCATACTGCACATGCTGAACCCAAAGAGGCCACCTCTGGACTTGCTAGCACAACTTAGGCGCTACTATGCGTCTGTTGTGGGTTATTTCATAAATTACGTTAATGAAGCTCGAACAGCAAATCAAATTAACTGATCAGTTACGTATACGGCAGAAAAAGCAACAATATGCATTCCTGTGAGCAGAAAGCCTTAATGTAATATATGACACTATTTGTGTCTCCAAAATGTTTGGCAGGGTTAACTTACAGCACTGAAAATCAAATTAATGCAATCAACATCATTACCAATTACAGTAATTGGTAGCATGCACCAGTAATATGGTTTGGTTTCACAGCACATTGTAATCACTCTAGCACGACTTCTGCGAGGGGCGATGTAAAAACAAGCTGCTCTCAGTTCGAACTAGCTGTTGGGGATACCAGCGCGTTCGAATTATCAGATGCTTCCCCTCACTGAAATACACAGGGCTGTGCCGGAACGAGGTCATTATTTTGAATTAAGTTCAAAATAACAGTTTGAATGAACAAGCTTTTAGTGCACATAGGTGCTCCTAACGATGTCATTTGAAGAGGGCAGAGCAGGCGTATTTTGTCTGCTCTCCTTTCGAGATTCGAAAAATTGAAAATTCCCTGATTCATACAGTGCTATAATGTTTGCCTCACATGTTCAAAAGAGCCTCCAAAATTGATCGGCACCACTTCCCGACTATGTTAAAAAAAAAGCGTTGCAGGGCCCCTTATGATATTCTGAAATTCAGTGGCAACGAAAGACTGGTAGTATCTGTCCCAACAAGTGCTTACAATTATACCAAAGAGGCTCGGCAGTCAAAATGCAGGCTTACCGTTCATGCAGGTCACATGATAGGCAGCTATAATAAACACCGCACCAAACAGGCAGAAGTGGCTCCATGGCGAGCTTGTGAACGATGTCAGCCAATCTGCATGGACATCGCAAGAAGCAGTTCACGAGCAGAACTAAAGAGATAACGCCGGAGTCCCTCAGTACTTTTCTGGTCATGAAACTCCGCCGTCACTCCATGGGAGAGCTTCATATGCAGCCAAGATCTGCTGCGGGGCAGCGCCACAGCGCCACAGAGGGCATCGTTCGCGTACTGAAACGCTTCTGCGGTGCGAGACGAGCTAATATATGATGTGTTATGCACATATGCCGCGCTGTTTTAGGGGCGAAGCTCCTTAAGGTTTGGGTCTGTCCGTCCGTTGTAGTAGCGCGTTACCTACTAGGAACGCGCTACTAGGAGGGCGCGTGTGGGAACACGCTACTAGGAGGGCGTGTGCCTCCTGGCGTGCGAGCTCTCTCACTCTTCCATCTGCTGTCTCGTGAGAGAGAGACAGAGAGAACGAAAGGCGCGCGTTGACTAAGGAAACGCTCTTTCTTCGATGAACGCGCTACCAGCTCGCAAAGAAGGAGAACGCGCCCTCACCCGCGAGAGACAAGCTTGACGCAGGCAGCGTCTTCTAGCGAGTTTCTTGACTGAAAAATACCGACTGCTCGCGCTGGAGAACCGTTCACTGGCCACCCATATATATACACAGGCACTGGATCTTGACTTGCAATGAAGTGCCGTTGGGAGATTTCACTTGTGCGTAGTTGAACCATAAGGATTCGTAGCGTGCGCGTTAACTAAATTAATCCGGAACTCGGCACGATCTACGATAAACCTCCGGAGCTTCGCCCACTCATCATCATTCACTCTGTGGATATGCTGTTAATTTTTTTTTTCGAGTTACCTGTAAGACGATGTCGAACGTGTGTTATGTGTCGAGGAGCCTTTCCAGCTACAAGTGAACGACCGAAAATGTGCCGGTGCTTTGTTTCCTGAGTAACTGAAAGCAGCGCGATGAATGCAAGCATGCCATACCGTGGGAGGAAAGTGGCGATTGCTGGTCTGTGTTGTATTGTACGAGTGTGCCTGCAAAACAGCCCGACGTCCTGGACAGCGTCACTGCCAACTATTTCAATATCAACAGCAACACATGTTCATAGAACGCGCACCCAGCGCTGAAGTTTAATGCTGCACCAAAAATAATTTTCAACCCCCCCCCTTCAACCGCATCTCACGAATCCCAAACCTAAATATTTATGGGCTCTTACGTGCCATAACCGCGCGATTATGAGGCATGCCCCAAAGTGAAGGGCTCCTGAATTTTAGCTTCCTGGGGTTCTTTTATGTACACCCAAACAAATATATGAGTGTTTTCTCGATTTCACCCCTATCGCAATGCAGCCACTGTGGCCAGGATTCGATTCTGTGACTTCTATATTAGCAAGTCAACAACCTAGCCACTGAGCTACCACGGCGTGAGAGTCCCAAACCCGGGACCCGCTCGTCGACAGATACACCTTAATGCAAACGATTACAACAAACATCAGTGTTCCAACCAGCCAATCTAATGATTTTAAGTAATGACCATCTGTGCTGTCAGCTGCGCGTTATTCCTGAACATCACCTATGCTTTGCTTGTAACCTGCATCCCACTGCATATCTCCCAAGTTTTCATGCTCTTTGTCTTCTATCAGTGCCATGCCTTCAACAAGCTTATTCGTGATTTGACGCCTTAGCCTGTACGCCATTTACTTTACTGAATAAATGGTCGTACTTGCATGTTCTTTTTGCACCAATGCCTAATACTATTTCTATATTGGTAGAATACAAATTCTTTAAAATCTTTCGGGCTTGATACAAATATCAGGGTCAGTGATTACAATCTTTTTTTTGCCTTCAGCTGCACATTAGAAACCAAAATACTGTCTCGTGCTTGCATCCAAATCACGTGGAGCGTGGATAAGTGCTATTACCAATGCTGACATATATATAAAGATGGAAAAATAAAGAAAATCGCTTTACACCAAACAGAAATATCACGAATTGGTGAAAAAACTTGCCGACGCTTTATAAAACACTGCTTACTAAGATAACTGCCTAATGGTATCGAATATTGGTTGACTGAAGGCTGCACCAGAATTATCTGCGAGGTTCATGTTTCATCTATTTTTTGAATATAATGACATCGCTTTGCCGAGAAGTTTGAGGGGCACAGAGCATATCAAAATCTTTTTCTTTATCATTATACGGATTAATTCTCATCTTCATATGACATATTAATGCCGACAGTTCAACAGAAATGCACTTGGTGAACGGCATGGCGCCATGCACGATTGACAGTTGCCACACATGCACATGAATAGCGGTGACAGCCTAGATATTTGAGTGTTTACAAGTGGAACCGCTGGCTCTTCGCTGCAAGCACGTGGTGTTTATTCCAGAAAGAAATTACGAAATAGAGCCTATAGAGGAGTTGAGACGAATGGCACATCACCTGGCCAAGGCGTTTGCTTTTGGGGGGGGCAGGAATGAAAAAAAGAAAAAAAAAGAGAGAAAGGAAAGACGTGCAGTGACATTTTATACACGTGAAAGGACCACAGGTAAAATAAGAATATCCCACTGCTGGTTCCTTTATAATCATGAGGTGGTTTTGGCTCATAAAACACCATAATTTTGTTATTGTGATGGAATGGGACCACTGCAAGCAGTATGCCACGAGCAGCTGTTTTTCCTTAGCCGGGCACTCATATCATGGCAGAAGATGCACTTAGGCCTCTTCGAGCCACCAGCTCCATGTAACGGCCAGTCGCCAGACATTCCCGACATGAGAGTGCAGCTCACAGCCCAACCTTCCTTGCTGGTGCCACGTCGAATAGTTCCACCTCAACCTTCCTTTCTTTTCCCCTTCACCTCGCTTGTGTGCCTCAAGCTCTCCTTCCACGAACGATGTGCTCGGATGTGGCGCGCCATCAAAAACTTCGTCTTCCGCATGTGCCTTATGCCACATGCTTCTTTTCTACCTCTGGTGCTTGCCTTGTGCCCTTTCAAGTGCTCTTTGCGCAACCTCATCTTTGTCGTCTTTTGCACCTGCCCTCTCACTCGTGACACACATCAGAGTTGTGTGATCATGCGTCAGTGACCAAGGTTATGGCTAGATTCTGAATCAAAGCAGACATGTTTGCCGTGATGACACAACGTTGAGCATACAAACAGCCTTGCCAACAAAACTGAGTGTACTTAGTGGATTACTGTCATAAATTTTGACCTTCTCTGCAAAGCTGTGGCCGTTTAGTATTCCAAACACCACTCATATACAGTTGGACACGTTTTTAAGAGATATACAACAGTTAGTTTCTGTCCCTTATATAAGGTCTGTCTTATAGGCAGGGTGCTATGTTTTCACGATCCTACCCATCTTGGCGCTCCCTGAAACTGAAGCTGTGACTTGCCTCCATAAATGTGTCTAATTAAAGAATCATTGCACACAGGAGGTTTCCACGTGAGATAAGTAACTAGCAACTCACTGCAACCAAAAAAAAAAAAAAAAGGTTTGTGTCAGTACTGCTTCAACAATTATTGTCTGCTAGAACTCGCAGCATGAAACGAGAACAAAATATACCACCACACAATCAGCAACTGCCTGTGTAGCTGCTCTGGATGCACACCTTAAATTTCGGTGTGGGTTACCAGCATGCCCACCATATTGGCCTGTAAGATGTGTCCCACACTTGGAAACATACTAATTCGAGGCACTATTCTTCAGTTCACACGTATCGGAAGTACAGTGTTAATTTTTATGAAAGGGAACACGGGAGCGCGTGGCTCGCGCGCTCCGGCGGCTGCTTTCAGTGCCGTCAAGCGTGAGCGAGAGCAACCACAGCCTCTTTTCGTGTCATCTAGTGGCGAACAAAACAATCAGTCATTGGTGATAGGGAACCGGCGGCAAGATTGCAACCCCCTCCCCCTTCAAGGCGATTACGCAAGAGGCCGGGCCAGCGGAGTGTCGTCTGCTGCTTCTAAACTGCGTTTGGCATGCGGGCGCAATCGAAACGGGGAAGCTTTGCCGCTTTGCTTTCACGCGCTTACACTTCGGCGGATTTAGAGCAATTTAAGCGACAGCGGTATAGTCAGGTGAACTTTTGTTGGTGGTTTCCGGTTTTGAAATCTCGCATCGAATGCTGCGGAAAGCCTTTTTCTGTGGAGAATCCCACTTAGCCGAGAACGTGTCACCTGTCTTTACAAAATGTACTGACATGTCTGCGCTCGATGCTTTAAAATCATGCATTGATTTTTGAATTGAATTTTTCACGTTTCATGCTCATTGAATTTTTCACGTTTCATGCCCACGTCATTAAACTTTCTTATAAATATCGATCAAAATCTTTACAACCATGACAAAGCCATTTCTCCTTCTGTTTGCTATGCAGCACCATTTCGCGCTCTCATCACGACCCCAGCGGAAATCACTATGCATGATTTTAAAGCATCGAGCGCAGACATGTCAGTACATTTTGTAAAGACAGGTGACACGTTCTCGGCTAAGTGGGATTCTCCACAGAAAAAGGTTTTCCGCAGCATTCGATGCAAGATTTCAAAACCGAAAACCACCAACAAAAGTTCACCTGACTGCACCGCTGTCACTTAAATTGCTCTAAATCCGCCGAAGTGTAAGCGCGTGAAAGCAAAGCGGCAAAGCTTCCCCGTTTCGATTGCGCCCGCATGCCAAACGCAGTTTAGAAGCAGCAGACGACACTCCGCTGGCCCGGCCTCTTGCGTAATCGCCTTGAAGGGGGAGGAGGTTGCAATCTTGCCGCCGGTTCCCTATCACCAATGACTGATTGTTTTGTTCGCCACTAGATGACGCGAAAAGAGACTGTGGTTGCTCTCGCTCACGCTTGACGGCGCTGAAAGCAGCCGCCGGAGCGCGCGAGCCACGCGCTCCCGTGTTCCCTTTCATAAAAATTAACACTGTACATTAGGCTGACCACGGGTTGAGAAATTGGGACCATGCCAGCATGCCAAAGTGAGGTAGGCGAAGGTTCACAAAAGGCAAAACTTGTCCCCCCACCTTTTTTCATGCACAATGGTAAAGAAAGTTCACAAATATCCATTTGGAACAAAAATAGTTTCGAAACCAGGACCGACACCTTTCCAAGACAACAGTTCTCCTGTCGAAGCAAACAAGCAAACCAAGGAAGAAGTTAGTCTCGGGTTTGCATCCCGAATGAAGTTGGCTTATTCGTCAAATAGAACGCTTCCTGCGTGGGAAAACTAAGGATTTTCTTGCGGCTCCACCCTACGAACGGGAAGGAGGCAATATTAACAGTGAAACTGTTAGTCAAATCATAAAAACGGCGCTCTCGGGAAAAAAGAACTAGTTCTGGTCCCCAAGAGCTCGCGCACTTCTATGCAATGCCCAATGTGCGGCTTTCGCACGCGCACTTCTTGCTACTCTTACGCTCATGACCTCGGCGTTTCTGCAGAGCGCCTCGCAAAGCTATGCGTTTGTGCACAGCTCGCTCCAAAGGAGCATGCGTCCCCTCGCGGCGTCCAAGCAGCTCCTAGAATAGTATAAGCAGGCATAATGTAGCATAGCAAAGCCCAGGTCACGTGTGCCGCGCCTGTCACAGTCTTTGGTTCGACGCGAACATCTTTACGCTGTGCTCGGTGTGAAACATTGAAAAGCGTTCGCTGGGTCTCGCAGTGCTTCGCGAGGCGTTTCCAGAAGCCTCAGACCACGACGAAATGCGGGTGCGCCGGAGACAAACCCGCACAAGCCAAGTGCCCATCACTTTCGCTGTTTCGCTTCGCTAGCCTAGCGCCACCAGTGCAAGCTTCGCTAACTTCCCTCCGTTCCTCTCTCTCTCTCTCTCTCCTCCCTCCCTCCCCCCCCCCCCCCCCCCCCATTCCTTGACAGACGCAAAGAGGACCGAACAGGACAAACTTTTTCTTTTTACTTTCCACGCGTCTGCGTTAAGCTGGCTGTCTTCGAGCACCAGGTTCAAAACACTTTTCGCATTTGCTGCATGCAGTACCACTGCCGACTGCACGAAATAGGTACCGCTACGCACTAGAATGCCACCCGCGAAATACCACCTAGAAAGCCATTCATTGGCTTCTATGCGTGTCTAACTACACTCTCACCAATGATGCCGTCGACAGGAGCGAAGACGTTGAACTGGAGCAAGAACAAGGCGACAGGGGTGAGAATGAACTGCAAACCCAGAACTACCCCGACGCTGTGCACGCACCGCCAGAAGTGGACCTGAAATGAAACGAAACTCTTTACCAGTTCTCCTCTAGAGTACAGTCGCTCTTGGCAGACACGTGTACACAGTAAAACTTCCCCTACCTCATTTCTAAACCATTCCTTCAAGTTGGTACTCATGTTTCCCGGGCTCGGCGCGTAATTACGCATTTCGCGTCTACCGCGAGCTCGATAATAATGGCGCTGACTCGTCTTGGCTTCGCAGTCGGATACAACTCAAGCCTGCAGTGAGGCCTGCCTCCGCAACACTGGCACAGCCTCAAATAGTTCCTTCTTAGAACTTTCCATGTAACCAAAATAAAGTGTGGCAACAATAATGAATACGTGCATAAATTTTGATGTCTTCATTCCTTTATTAGAGTGGAACATGGAAAGAATTTGTGGAGTTGAAATCAATCGCTTCAAGGCAAAAGCCTGGCGCGCTACGCGCGGCCACCGGATTTTGTTTTTTTCTTTTTCAACAAAGTGAAGTTTCAAGCTCAAAGCGGGCCAAAAAAACGAAATGAACTGTACCGCAGCCTTCTGTAGATGGAAACGCTGAGATCCCACACATTTTCGTCCATGTTTCTCGAGCATTCCTGGTTTATACATATGAAATGACACAAGAACAGCAGACGCTTCGCACGTACCGAACGCATAAACACGGCGCCGTTTCGAAAAGCTTGCATCACGATGATTTCGTTTGCTTCTGTGATTGGCTGGCGGGCTGGCGGAGTAACACCAAGCGCGGTCCAGTGCAGTGCCTCGCTTATCTTATCGGCACTTGTTGCCAACTGCATTTATTTTTTTTTTAAGTTGTATCCTCCTATAGCCAACAAAAGCCAACGATGGAAAAAATTCAAGAACGTCCACCTCTTCGCAAAAAATTGACCTGAGATGTGGGACACAGCGCAGAAAAGCATAGCCTCTGAGATTTACCGCTAGCACTCAGAGAAAACATACTTGAGGCGAAAGTTCAACACCGCCTTTTTCAGCAACTCTACCTTTTAAAAAGTTATAATACAACGTTACGAATCTGATACCAACTCCATCTATAGATAGTTATGACTATTATAGTTTGTTCTCGATTAGTGGTCTGCAAAAGCGCCAAGGGTCTTGCTCGTGCATGCTATCTTGGTGTTTCAGCACGTTCTTCATTGACATTTTCATGAAGGCCGGATAGCTGATGTTCTGTTAGGGTGGCTACTCCTGCTTTTGCCCATCGGTGCAGAACGTGGGGCGCGAGGACCTGTCTTGCAGGCTTGTTACCGCGGCGGGTGAAATAAAGCCAGTTACGCAGAAGAGTAGTCTTTGGTTTGCGCACCTTCAAAGCAGCGCAGTGATGGTGATGTGGCATATAGAATAAAACTAATTTGACAGAGCGTTCACCACTAATATGGCAAGTATGGGTTCGATACCCAGTGCCTCCAAACAGTCTCTATGCTCGAGCTCCATTCTGACCTGTTATATCTTTCATTTATCAGGTTACTCTGTGCCGTGCTAGGTCAGATTGCCCATGCTTCCTGATACGTTATTTTTTCTGACAAACCACAGTCTCGCCTCGCTCCGCTGTGTCATTAAAAAAAATATATGGCTGTTCACGTCACTTGTTTCGGTTTGTTTCGTACAGTGCTTTTACGGTTCCTTCTCTTTATTCCATGGACTCACATAACTTTTCCCTTTTTTTTTTTTTTTTTGATAAGTGCACAGCTTGTTTAAATATCCCGCCCTGTGAGCCAACAAAATTATTTCCTTTTATTTTCACGTACCTGACGCAATTTCTTGAGCCAATGAGCGCTGTGAATGTCGGCTAGTGATTGGCTGGGGAAATGTCCGATTCCCACCATCCGTACGTGCTTGTCAGGTCCAGAGGTGCTTCCGCCCCTTCCGTTTGATTCTCGATCCGTGAAATCCAAACATTTCGTGCCTTGCTGTATTGCGCCTCACTTTCCACGGAGTGGAGACTCCAGTAGGAGCGATGGCCTTTCAGCATCAGCCTGGCACAGCTATGCAGTGCTTGAGTGTATGTTTGCCTGAACACCTTGCCGTTGCGACAATCCGGAGCAAAGCCGTGTTCTCCGGATGCTTGCGGGATGGGAGTAAAAAAAAAAAAAAAAAAGCTTGCTTGTGCTATCTAGCTAACGTTTTGTTTTAATTTCCTGCTCATTGATGAAACGTACTGTGGCATCGCCTGCGCGCGAACCACACATTTAGTGGCTTTGTGGCCGCGATCGGCATGATCGCGGTGCCTGGAAAACACCCTTGTGCTCTTGCAGATCCCGATAAAACTCGCAAAGGAGGTCGGCATCGACTCTGAAGGCAGGGAAGTTATGAAGTGCGGCTTCAAGATTGGAGGCGGCATCGACCAGGACTTCACACGTAGCCCGCAAGGCTACACCGATAATGTATGCACGCCCCAACACTTGGTGTCGACAGGACTGTCAATTTGCGCTTGTTTTCCACTGCAGGGCATCTACGTTACCGAGGTTTATGATAGCAGCCCTGCAGCTAAGTGCGGCCTCAAAGTGCATGACAAGATCCTACAGGTGGGCCAATGTTTACGATCACGGTCGCAACGATCGTTGCATGTCTGATCACGACGTGTTATGCTGTTTCGATAAGCACTGAAACATACACTTGTCCGCTCCCTGTCAAATTTTTCCGAGTCATTCTTCGTTGTTGTGGTTAAAGGACCGGTACATATGCCGTGTCTGTTGAGTTTTAACCAACGTACGCACGGTGAGGAAGAGGCGATTTTCTGCGTTATTCTTGAAGCAGTGTATCCAACAGCTCACGTAACTTCCACGAATATGTGCCATAGTAACGTTATAATCACTCTATATTTTGACGACAATGTGCTAAATATGTGGCAGTCTACCGTAATCGCGAACGTGCGACAGGAATCTGTCTGATCGGCCAAGAGGCTAGTTTGAAAATACTAATGCACCAACAAGGAAGTTTATGTAATGTACAAACTTTCTACTTTGACTTGCGATTCTGGACCGGCTCCGTTCTTTGTTTAAAACATTTTTGATTGTATGTATAGCAAGTGTACTGTCATTTTCCACAAGTGTATTTTTGTGGAAAGGATGCACAGCCATCCGTATATGGTGAATAAACTGAACTCAATTCATTGTTCATGCTTTATAAGTGTCCACCTCGTTTCCCAGGTGAATGGCTATGACTTCACTATGGTGACTCACAAGAAAGCTGTTGAGTACATCAAAAAGCATCCCGTGCTCAACATGCTGATAGCGAGGAAGGGAGTGACGCATTCCTGAAGACTCCCATAGGACAAGATTTCCAGGGACAACCGCTGAGCACTCCCAGATCCTGATGCTGAGTTCTGAGAAAGTACTCTGTCCAGTTTCTAAGCTGACTCATCACATTTTCATTGCTTGTCACTTTGTAAGTGTTCATTGTGTGTTCTTGTGAAGTATCGTGATACTGTATTTTCTGTATAGTGCGTGATGTTTGGCTAACAGCGTGCTGTTTGTCCCGCCAGTGTCTATTTTACATATTGGCAATGCTTTTTGTTCTTTCGCCTCTAGTTTTCTCATTTCGCCTGTTTCAGCAACTGAGCGTGTAATAGTGATGCTGATACTGTCGTAGACCTTCAGTATATTGTCAGGGATCATGCTTGTTAAAGTGAGGCAGTATTTATCCAATTTTGTGCACTGTGATGTGCTATGAGGAACTGTGGGCGCACTGCATTGGGCACCATCTGGTGCTGCATCACCAAGGTTACTTAACTATCTGGGGAAACTACATTTCTCCAGGAGTAACAGTGGACTTACATTACCATTTTCGTGTTTTCCTTGCTCCCTGTCATGATCCATGAACTCAGTCTAGGTGCATGGGAAACAGTGGCTACAGCTTCGATTCCTGGCAGTTGCATTTTAATGGAGGTAGTACACAGAAGCATCTGTGTGGAGTGCCTTAAGTGCACACAAAATAACCTCAGGAGGTCAACACTGATCCAGATTATAATCCACATCTCAAATACCCCTTTTCTTATGGATGATGCATCCCATTAATCAAACCTTAATGTGTGTGTATGATATGAACATGCTCTGCAATGCGAAAGCTAAGAGTATGATACGCAGCATAACTACAAAATTTGGAGAAGCTATGTTTTTTTCACAAACCGCTTTGCATTTCCTGGTGAGCTTAGAATAGTCCCGTTGTTGTAAAAAATGCCTGGAACATGTATTGCAGTACTGCACCTGTTATCCAGACCTCACAATGGGCAGTGCATCTCTTTCACTTTTGATGCCAGCACTGCTCTTTTTTGAGAGAATGTCTGTTTGATAAAAGTGCTTTGCACGGCTACCTCTTAACGGTTCAGCTGAAAGAGCGATGCTTAGGGGTCTAAAACGTTCATCAAATTCATCTAAAATTTTTCGCTTCATCTGTCGAGCTTCGCAGAAGTGCAGGTATAGCCATCTGTCTGCGCACTGATTCACATTGATAATTTTGCTCCTGTGCTTAATGTTAAGGATACTATTCTCAGACTTTCACATAAGGGGACACTGCAACTTCTTCAAGGCTTCGTCACTAGCTCCAGGCACATCAGCCTCTGCAAGTGACAGTATTTCTGGCACTATACTAACAAATTACTCTGCTCTGTGCCAAGAATGTTTGTCACTTGTAGATGCCGGTTATGCTACACTCGGTTGGTCACCACCACCCTCTAAAGTGGAGCCCCCTTTTGATCCAAGACAGAGAAAGCTCACATGAGCAAAATGTGCAGCCTGTCACCAAAGCAACTGGAGGCTGCAAGAGCAAATACGTCAGCACATGTTCTGTTGCAAAGAAAGAAGGTGCACAGGCATAGTTTAGTAACATTGCTGTGGCTGACATTGTGCCAGGAAACAAAGGCTGCAGAAGCCACGTGACTGGAATTCCACCAGATCTTAGTCCCTCTCCGAGGTCAAAGTTGACAGCACTGCGGAGAGCTACGAGCTGGAGTGCAGTGTGCTGACAGAACCTTTTGAATGTAATGTGCGTTGCCAGACTGCACTGGGGTGCTCAAAAATGATCAGCCGAATGCACCATTAGTCTCCCTAGTCTCATGAGATGCCGTGTACTCAAAAGTGATTGTCCAATAATGTAGCCCCACTATGTGGAACAAGATATACTGGTTGCTTTCATGCACAGTGCTGCAGCACCTTTGTCGCATTTAAAGCTCTATGTGCTGTAAGAGTAAGGGGGGCGGGGGGGCGGAATGGGGTTTTGGCTATGTGCATTTTTTAAAGGGTCTCTAATGGTTGCCCTTGTGACAGCGCTAGGCCTTCAAGGTACTTAATGCACTGCCCTTATGACTTCCAATTTATCTATCATATACATACATTACAGTTCCACACTTCAAGTAGTTTCCATAGGCAAATGATTACCACAACCTGGGTAAACTTCCAGTCAGGAGTATCCTGCACACGAAATGTTTCATACATCCATCTTTTAAAAGAAAATGAGCTTTGATACCATGACTACTATAATGAAATAATGTTTACTTTAGTGCGAAACTTTCTAAAACTGCTGAAAAGTACCTTATAGCAGCTTAGCAAATGCCCAAATGAAATTTTCATTGCCTTGGTGTATGTTTGAATAGGCATGGTTGAAATGGCAGCTCTTGCGTTGACAATGCTTTTAGCAAGTGATGAAATGTTCACCCTGTTGCTTACTGACGTGTTGACGTAGCTGCAAGTTTGTTGTGTTCAGTGTTTAGTGGGTTACATGTAGAGCCACCAAAGTTTTAATATATAGACATATATTATATAAATATTACATAGTGTATACATTATATAGCCCTGTTAGTCAGTCTGTGTTGGTTGTTGTGTTGTATTATGAACACAAATCTTTTTTAAGGTATTCAGACATGATACATTCCAATTATAATATACTATATTAGAACTACAGCCGTTAACTTATCGTCATGGTCCGAGTAGCTTTTCATTAGTTTCATAAGCATTCTTCAAGTCACTGTGGAAATTGTTCTCCATTTTATGTCATCACCCTAAAGTTCTTTTCCAGCGCATTCTTTTATAATGCTCCGAGAAACTACTGTTTTAGAAGGAAATAAAAACTTGGCTGTTTGACCAAGGTTGTCATAAAAAGTAAAATTGTTTCCTGTGTTTTTCTGTTTTGCACACGACATCTAGCAAGCGCTGCTGTGGTAAGCCCAATAAATTTTACGCCCAGAGATTCAAATCAGCAATTTTCTAAATTCCAAGAGTGGACGTGTAAAGGCTCATGTATAGAACACATGCTGAAACAGGTAGGACAAAAAGCGCATGACTAAAATTGGCATGACACAGTTAACTGTCAGTTTTCTTACATTTGCCTGCCCCGCTCTGGAAAAGATTACTGTGCTCAACTGGTAACCGCTGCATTAAAAATCACCGCCCCTTCTATTCCGTGAAGATAGTCGAACAGCGAAACTGTGTCAGTTACACGAGATGCTCATCCCAAAGTACCCGTCAATTCTTCTGTTTTCATTTGTTCCTTTCTTTCTTTCCTTGTCTTAGTGTGCCTGACCTACTACCCCAACAGAGCACTTCAGATTAAAGTTGAGTAATGGCTTACCAACATGCACTTCAACCTTTCTTTCTTTGCATTTTGTGCTACGGTAATGCGGCCATGGCTGCATTGGTCAAGCCCTTCTAGCTAAACACACAAACTCCCCACAGGGCCTGAAGTTTTCTGCACCTCGTACTGTTTCGCAACGCCTTTAGGATCAGCCCACTCGACCAGCACAACGCCAAGCAGCATGCACAACCAACCGTGCCAGCATAGGGTCGGTCAAGAACAGCTTCGCTCTTAAAGTATTTGCATTAGCCTGCTGTTAGCAGTACTTACATGATTGCAAGTAAACTCGAATGTAGGTCGACCTCTCCCCCAAGATCGTAAGTCAAAAGAAAGCAGTACCCGTTTCGGTTTCAATTGTAAGTCGACCCCTGGCTTTCCCCCACCAATTACAAATCTCAACGAAAAGGGTCAACTTACAATCGTATAAATATGTTACGTAAACAGCTATGCTGCTACACTCTTAAACTTGAGCATGCAGGTTCGATTTCCCACTATGGCAGCAACATTTTTAATGAAAACAAGATAAAAAAACAAAAAAATCCTAGTTATGTTTAAGTGCAGGTTGGAAAACCCTTATGTATCTAACCTAAACCGGAGCTCCCCCTATGGGATGCCTTGTAACCATATCAGGGTTTTATTGCAATGCAGTAATAATGTAGCTTCATCACATTTAAAATATGCTCCTTTGAAATTCCTGCCTCATCAAGTTCGTAAGCATAGGTATGTACACACATAACAGGGGAAAAACTATGACATGAACTTGGTTACTGTTGTGTGTGTGTGCTCTTATGCTTATGAACTATGCATCAATAACCACAGCCTGGCAGCAAATGTTACTGCAGTTTACTGAAGTTCAACATCTGGCTTCAGTGTAAAGTAACGAATACTTGAGAGCCTTATGTTTAAGGGGTCATGAAAAGAATACGGAGCTGCTCAGTTGTAATTTTCACTGCTTCAATACGCATTCAGCATGCAGAGTCTGGAATATTTCGGCGAGTGCACATTTAATAATGCCCATTTGAAATCCAAGCATTCTTGCGCTCCATAAATGACTATGCGACACTACAGGCCGGCATAGGCACTATATGATGACGTTTCGGTGAAGTCAACTTAAGATATTTTAAGTGTAAAGGCGTAGTGAGCTCGCTTTTGCTCTACGATAACTGGTTTACTCCAAAGCTAGAAAGTAAGAAAATACTTGGAAACTGTGTGGTGCTGCCTTTCGGAAGCAATGCTGCAGCACGATTTATTTTCCTGTGGCTTCCAAGGGCGCGCCAATCTCGGAGCCTTGGCGGCAACTAAGACGACGTTGAGGGAAACGCGCGCAGCGAAAACAAAACTATGTTACTGCTCTAAATCAAGCCGGACGGTGCAACAGAACAATTCATATTACTGATTGGAGAGTCAGGATTCCGAATACACACTTCGTATATCTTCAGAAAATGTTTCAAAACCCCCTTAATCTTTAACATGTCAGTTCTTTCTTTAATCTCTATGCCGTAAATTAACATACCACTTCCATAAGTCACTAATGTTAATGTTTCTATCACAAATACCGATAGCTTTAAACTACATCAGTCTGGTGGCTGTTTCAGAAGCATTTCTGCATATTGTGTATATCAGCACATATGAAAATTAGAGATATCCTTGAAGCAATGCTCCAAAAGGACACTGAAGAAAAATATTTATTAGCAAGTAACTATGCTCGTACAGTGATCTACAGTGAACAAAAATTCACGCAGCTTCACTAACGTGTTTTGAAGAGTGGTCAAATAGCTAAGCTAATGGTATCACCTTGCTTATCAGTCTCTAACTAGTGGAGAGGAGTGATACATGGCTTCTTCTTCACACACTTGTACGATTACGCTCACTCATGATATCACTATAGTGTAGCAGTGGGCTTTGGTCAATGACATGGGCAGTGGGTCTAAGGCAAGTGTGGGTCCAGTTTTCTCTTCTGCACAACCAGAAACTTCTTTCTTTACCTCTCTTTCTTTCCCTCACTCTCATTTTCTCTTTCTGTAGTCCATAGCAAGTAGTGTTACAATCGTCAGTAAAACACAATCATATATGGTTCCCATAAATGCATGTTCTGCAAGCCTAGTGGTTATGATGCTCACCTTTGGACCGTGGGTACCCGGATTCGAAAGCCACCTCGCTGAGAAAGTTTCTCTTGTTTTATTCCTTTATGCTCGAAACTGCAAACGACAACATCAGCTACTGTAGACCAACCTTGACCCTAAACAGCTCAGCTGTAAAAAAGCCACCCACATTTGGAGTGGAAACTTGGTAAGCCTCAGAGGAACGAAAAGGAAAGACACAAACACCACATCAAAATACACACATATGAAGCACAGTTAATTTTAGCTAGCAAGACTGGTTTTGTATGGGTTGAGGAAGTAACCTCTAATGTGACCTCACCTAACATTTTCTTTAAAGGGCCACTAAACAGGCTCCTACTTTTTTTAAAAGCCGCCCAAACAAGCTAACTCAATCATAGAGAAGGTTGCAGCGATCACATTCTGCGAATATGACAGCACTGCGCGCCACACAGACGCCGTATTTCAAAAAACAATTCCCGCGCCTCTTTCCTGCGATTGACCAGTCGCGCTCGCATCCTAGGTGTCGTCACGTTCTACCGTGAACAACCTTGCACAGTTGTATCTCATTGATTGGTCAAAACGTCTATTGTCAGATCCTCTGGCCATCCCACCGGCAGGAGCGCAGGAGCAACCCAACGTTTCTAGAACGGGAGCAACCGGTATTGCAGCGCAAGCGCCAATGACGTCAAATGCTCACGTCAGGTCACGTGTCAAAAGTGGGCGGAGTCTCGACGGCGCGCCGCGCCTACCCTCTTCTCGGCAGAGAAGGGTGGGGAGGCCGACCGAGAAAACGAAACCGACGCAAGCGGCCACATAAACCCGTGTAACTTCTTTATTATTGTACCTATTCGCAAAATTCTTGCGGGAGCATGTTCACATCGCATAGGAGCGCAGTTATATCTTTAAAACAAATTTTGGACCTCGGGGATGTTTAGGGGCCTTTTAAGGTGCGAAGCACCTTTGAGCCGGGGCTGCCAACATCAGCGTTGTGGTCACCCTCACAAGCAAGCGCTCAAAACAGGACCGAAACAAGTGCATAAGTGATCAAAACCGGTTCGAATGATTCAGGATAATTTAAGGCAGGATTAATGATAATCTAGTTCAATTACCAGATATTCATTAAAATTGCTTATCCTACGACAACCCACACATACACTGTCTAGCTGCACTGCCTCCAGGGTTGGCCCCCATATTCTGTCGACAGGGCAAAACAAGCGCATAATTGATTAAAACCGATTCAGTGCAGCGCCTGATGTGTTCCTGCGGGAAACACCGGAACATCACTGCTTCGCACTTCCCCGAGTTTCGCATTAGTGGAGCTGCATTAGTGCAGAACTTGAACTACACAGTACCAATTTTTCCGAAGCATTTGTGCAGCAGCTCTTGCCACAGCTAAGCTGGAAATATGCGTCATGACACCAAAGCATCGCTGACTGAGGCCCCTGTAAAGGCCTTGGTCACGTGAAGAATACTGACAATTGCATTGGTGCACTTCATTATTACCCTAAATGGTGAACTAGATCACATTCTAAAAAACCCAAGATTGAATTTCACGTTTCAGAAAGCAGGGCTGTAATTAATACCATGTGTCTTGAAGCTGTTCTGAGTTCTGGCAAATCTAAGTCAACAGAATTCATTGGGTATAAATAATATGCATCACATATTCTGAGCATTCAAGGCAATGAGCAGTGACAGGCACTGCCTATGAAAAATCTGTGATGGCAAACAGTGCAATGAGATCAACTGTGCAATGCTCAGAAACTAATCTCATGTCACTTGTGGTGCCCAATAAGTCAACAAGCTTTCTGCCCACGCGCTGTCATCTGTAGAAACAACCGATGAGGCCACTACCAGTATGGTTCCGCAGTGCTGCACTGATACTGTCAACACAGCGCTGCAGGGCTGAGAGGGTGGGGGCATGACCCCCATCTTTCTGGAATGTTTAGGCTAAAATTTAGGTGTGTGAGGCTTCAAAAACAGCATACTACATATAGTAGTACCATTGCGAGCAAAAGTTTGAGTGGTCACCAATCTGTGCCTCTAATATTTCTTGCATTGAGCATCATCCCTTGGCCCTTGCTTAAACTGAGCAAATAAGCACAGCGAAATATGTACTAGCTCGCATGCCTTGACCCACTCAACACTCGTTTGCTTTTGCCGAGGGCGGCTGGATTACCTTTGAGGCACGAGCCAGTTTTCTTAGAACAAACTTCCATGAAACGGGAGAACCTGGCAGTGAAAACTGCCGAAACGGAAATGTATTGGTCCATTCACAACAATGAGCAACGCACCTTGTGGAAGTGCTTCATAGGCACGGCTGTGGGAGGGTTGATAGCATTAATTCGTTCAGATGTCTTTTAGTAGCCTCATATAAATTCTTTGCTAGCTCTTCTCACCCACTTCACTGCCTGTACCCTGTACATCATGATATGCAATGTTGCTGGATCATGTACTGCATGCATAAAGGAGGTGCAACATGAGACACTTCATCTGGTACAGTACAAGTGTCGGTGAATGTCAGATATTTTCTCGAAGGGATTACACATCCTACAGTAATGCTTGGTTCACAACCTTTATTTCTGATAGGAGCTGTCCCTTCAGTGTATAAGTACAACAGCAAAAATGAAAGATGTTGAAAGTTTTGAACAATAGAACAGCAAAACAGTCTCAACCTTTCCACACTGCAGATCCAGTGAACATGTTCAGAACAGTCTTCACTTGTCCATTGTCAAACGTAAACACACTCTTTCATAGCAACCACACAAGCTATTGAGAAGTGCTTAATGCCATAAGATGTACGCAAAGTAACTTCACAATCACTCATTGGCTAGCATCACGTATTGCATGGATTCTGATGCACCGGGGAATTGAAGGTGCCAAGTTCACTGGCCACAGCTGCTGCGATGCTTCGCACAATTGTGGGCGAGAACTTTTTCAAGGCAAGACTAAGAAGAACAGTTTTTGAGGTCTTGATTGTCATTGCCATGTGCTTGGCAGCCGCATGCACCTCTGCCTGAAAGAACGAAAATGGCATTTATGACATACTTTCACAGTAGGCACTCAAAACCATCTGAGCTGACACTGACCAAAGAAAAAAATTTAACACAGGCTTAGTTGATTTTGGTGCACTTAAAAGGTGTTTGAGGCAGAAGTGACTAAGCATGAAACTTTTCTCAGGTGATGGAGGGCTCATTACTTGTGGGTACTAGTCCATTACATCTGAAGACTTTTCCTCATTGTTGTGGTGACGGTGTTCTCAAGATATTCCTTTGCAGTTATTGCATTTTCTACAGTGAGTAATTGATGCAGTTTACTTCCTGCAACAGACTTGCAGTGAAAAAGAAAAAAAAAAGAAACAGTAGACAAGTGCACCAATGCGCTAGTGCCACTCAAGTTCCCACTTCCAAATAAACTACTATGCCATTACTAGTGCATGTGAGAACCCCTCCATGTATGTGCTGCTGTTAGCAATGCATAATTGGGGTTGTTTGTTAGTTTATTTATTTACTCAAGTTCCTTACTTGCTTACTTATTCCTTTGAGGCCCAAAGGCAATACAGAAGGTAGTGGTAACACAGCAAAAAAGAAAGAAAGAAAAGGATGACTGAAGTTCCTGCTTATACAATGTAAGCTAATTTAAACACAGGCTCGTAGCAACTGATGATGTTTTGCACGAAGTTCTTGGTTGTACACTGAACAACAAAAGCTAACAGGACGTGAAAGTTTGGATAAGGCTATATTACCGCTACATAGCTTTGTCCAAACTTTTGCGCCCTGAAGACTTTTGCTATTCATGTACATTAGGATCCTGATAATGAAATGTCACCCAATTACAGTGCCATATACAGATTGATTGATCCAGGAAGATGGTTCCAGTCCTTGAAGGTCCAAGGAATAAATGAACAAGTTTCAGTTCATCAAGTGCTGACGATGACTGTAGTGTTTTTGTCGCACATTTTCTGGAGGCACTGCCCATCCCGGAGCCAATGTTTCACAAAAAATAGTACAGCGCACCCCTAGTAGCCTTGTACAAGTGCGATGTCACAAGCTCTAAGTACTTACGAACTCCGTGTAAGTTCAATTACATTAACAAGGTTGCTGGTAAATAGACCCCATATAGAGGCCACATGTTCAGGTTTATTTCTGACACGAGTTTCATAAAGGAGTATTTTGGGAAAGTTACATCAGAAATAACGTAAGATGCAGCTAGCATTATCAATGATATCGGTAATGTATAAAGCGCAGTTAAGAGCAGATGTAACTGCTAAAACAGCGATAAACAGGTTCCAGAGACACATTATCGAAGAAATTACAAGGAGAGATAGGGGCAGTCCAAGTTAAGTAGAGTGCCTTTCACTATCTCGAACTTTAGCTCCATGTAGCATGCGTTACACACCAGTCATATACGGCATTGGGATTGCTTTGAAAAGTAGCAGTGTTGTTAATGTCATTGATTTCATGAGATATAACGCAACTGGTCAGTGAAGAAGTGAATATTAGAAGAAACACAATTTAACCTTGGCCACATTCTTTCTCACCCTTCACATTTCTTTGTGTGGCCTCACCAAGTTTTCACAAAAGCCGGCTTTTGCTGAAGAAGGTCCTTATTACATTCATTCTCCCACATGTATGAGATTGTGTACCATGTAACACTATAGTCATTGGCAACCACGTGGTATTGTGCCAAACTTCAGGCTACCATCACTGCACTGTCCAAGTCATAGTGCGTCAAGCTTCAACTTAAAGGCTTGCCAGGGCGCCAACCTTCAATTAATCAGGAAGGAAAGCACCACGGGCGACTTCCAAGACCTGCCACACTTTGTCACGTGGTCAAGACATTTAAGCCAACGGCTACTGCATTGTGACGAGAAGGTTGCCACTAGTTGCCCTGTTGGTATGGCAGTCTCCTTGCAGCTAACACAAATCTGTGTGCTAATTCTGTGATGTCTCCCCGATTCTGTTTGTTTATGCAAACTTCGTATAAAGCCTTTCTTGCGGCCTGGCAACCCTGGCTCCCGTGACCTGGGTGTTGCCATAATTTCATTTGTTTATTTCTAAATACCAGCAAATGTGATTCAACAGGCCATATGCCGGAACATTCTCTTGGAGTATATGTCGCTGCCATAGACATGAGGATTCAGTGCATCACAGGGACAACTGCCATCTAAGCCCACCACACCAAGATGCATCTGCGGACGTGGCGGTCAACCACCCGCCGTATAAGCCCATACCACCTCGAGCTGCTCAACGCCCTACGAGCACTAGTGAAACGTGACAGCTACTTTTCACCCGATGCTAAAGGCAGCAGAATGCCCAGCACCTCAACACCGGTTTCTCTGTCCCCTCCCAAGAGATCGCCTCATATTCTAGTCATTCCTCAGTTTTCTCTGCAGCACAGGAATAAACAACAATTTCCATACTGGGCTCATCCAACACTATGAATCTACTCAGTAGCATCTGCTGTACGGCTAGTCTGTACATAGCTGAAGTTGAATTGAATGGTGCAAACGCGAAGATGTGCTAGCTCAGGTTGTACAGCAAACAGACACATTTATTCGCATCTTGTGTTTCTCATCCCTGTCCAAGTACTTGCGCCAGTCAATCAACTTCATTAATCTACTCCCTGGGGGTTTGAAAGTTAGTTTACTGCTTAATTTGGATAGAACATTTCCAAAACAACACGAGGTTACTCGAAATACAGTGCAGTTAAAATAACATTTGTCTTACTAGCTCCATTACAACATAATTGTTCAACAGTGCAACATGACCTGTGGGCTGCAGTGTCAATCGCAATAATAAAGACAGCAACTTTTTTTTTTTAATTTGCAAAGGCTATCTGCACATTCTTTTCTAATGTGGTGTGTGTTTATGGTATTCTAGGTGCAATTTCTAATGCCACAACTCCAGGTACTGCCATTGGCATAAAATAATCTAGCACAATAAGTTATCATACCCGTTTGCCAATTACTTCCAAGCTAAAATCAAGGTAGCAACCAAAAGAACACAGTGTTAAATGAACAAACCTTCTATTCCTGAGTTTCGTGGACAAGCTTATGCAACTGCAGTTAGAACGCCCCCCCCCCCCCCCCCCCAAATTATTATTACAACAAAATCAAGCACTGAATGATTCTCTACGACACTGTTTCACAATGCACTGCATCAGAAAAAAAGCCTATTGCACCATAAGAAAAAAGTAAAAGCAGAAAGGGAGTCTTTGCTGCCAGACAGCTACAATCATTATCTACTTATTTCCCATGCTTTGCTTGTGTTATTGCCCTGCAGATGGCACTGCCAGGTCATTGAAGCTGTGCATGCTATTAGCATGATACAGCAGTCTTAAAGGGCCCCTAAACCACCCAGAGGTCAAAATTTAGGTGACCTCAACGAACACATAGCCATAAGAATTTTTCAGAACGGTGCCACAATAGTGGAGTTACATGCATTTGATTACAAAAACACAGCGCCTGCTTGTTTCGCTCTCTCCTGCACCACGTACCGGCAGCTTGCCAGTGCCACCTCCTCGCCGAGGGCTCCTCCGAATGTCACGTGACAAGCGCACACACGCGGACGGCACACTACACACGACGAGGAAAAGCAGACAGGCAGGGAGCACATGTCTAACCGAAAGTTGCAGGTTCTCTTTCAACCAAGAGACGGAGCTCTGTGGCTGCCGACATCACCAAAAAAACAAGCTGGTGACGTCACGGCTAACTCTGGTATGCTAGGAAAGCCCGGAGAGCGCTCATGATTGTTTTTTCAATTTGTGGCGCGGCCGCAGTGCGCAGTGCTGCCACATTTGGCGGCGTTCATTGCGGTGACATTCGTAACTTGATGTGAGTGTCAACTTGAAATGTTTAAAAAGACGTCGAGGGTCGTTTAGGGGCCCTTTAACAGGAAAGTGGCAGGAGCCATGTTTTCAAGTAATAAAATGTGAGAAAGCCAGGTCACTGTTATGTTTGCATGGTAGAAACAGTAAAGATATTTTTCTTGATAGTGTAAAAGTGACTAGTGCATATTCAATGCATGAATTATACAAGGGCCAAGAATTATAAGGGGAATACAGAATCTCTAACAAAAGCTTTAGCTTTATTTTACCGGCACAAGGTATCAACTTGTAGTGCCTTATCCCCTATATATGGTTGTGTGTACTGGTAGCTTTATACTGTAGCTTGTACTGGTATATATACTGGCTTTATAATGTAGCTTGTATACTGGTAGCTTTATGTTCCCGGTGAGCAATGCTGCAAGGTTTTGGGACATTGGTGCTCCCTGGACCCAGGTTCACAACTGAAGATGCAAGAGCAGCATTTCGTTGGAGATGGTCCTATATTACAGGCTGTGATATAGTGTTCTGTACCTTATTGCAGTTTAGCAAGCACTAATAAAGCATGTTGTTCATACAAACCTCATCGTTTCCAAACAGCACTTTCGTTGTGTACACAAGCTTCTCGGTATTGTCGCAGTTTGCAACATCTTTTGTTACGAGTACCTGAAACACAAACCGTGCAAAAAGCATTTGCTCCATTTATCAATTCATATTTGCTTTTGAGAGACACAACAAAGATTACACAGACTCAAATAGATGTGTAACATAATCAAGAGTTTGATGAAAGTTCCTCTGGTCAGGCATGAAGTGATATGAAACACGATCACTAAACAAGTGCGATGCAGTCAACTGACACTTCAGAAAAGCCTGTGGGTTCCTTCTTCACTGAGTTGGACAGAAAGGCAGCATCATGTAGCCAATACATGATGTAACAAGCATGTGCAAATGGAAGGCACTCCAAGTTCATTTAGTTCCCCATAGCTGGTGTCTATTGCTTCATTACTGATTCTAGCAGCTCCTGGGATGACAAGCGTGTATTGGCAAGACAAAAAGTTCTCCAGATGGCTTACGAGCCACAAACATGATGTAACAAATAACGGCCATACAATGAACACCATTGCTGAGCATGCACATGAACATAATATAACATTGACAGGGGCAATGCTGTTAATGTTGCCATGGAAAAGAACATGTCGCCATGGTACCGAGTCAAAGATGAAAAAACAAATAACAGCGAATGTAGTCTATCAACTATACTAGAGGTAATATGATTGCTGAGCAAACAAATGACTTCCTCTATTCAACCGGACATGAAGATTGAATACTGCTGGAAACTCCAAGCATAATCTAAAGAATAGCAAACCATGAAGCAAATAAATTGTTTGACAAGCTTTATCAGGGGCACCAGAACATTCTGGACAAAACCATAAAATGGGGATGCTGCCTCCACTACATGGACACTGGCAAAAACAAACATTGAAAAGAATTGAGACAGCACCTTTTGATAACGTATCTATCCCACATTTTCAAAGAGCTACAACAGAGCAACATTAATTCCCTGGACAACTGCTATTTCGATAAACATTCAAGTTTGGCTGCGGAATACCAAACATATTTAAATCGAGAGGTGCTGGGCATTCGTCTACGCACAGGGTTTACCGCGAACTGGCAACCAGCAATCTCGTGGCATTCACAATTTACCTATTGTCTAGAAGAACCGGTCGCAAATCAAGCGTGTGCATAATGAACACGAGAAAGGATTCCGCAGAGGTAATTG
This sequence comes from Hyalomma asiaticum, assembly GCA_013339685.2. Classification (NCBI taxonomy): domain Eukaryota; kingdom Metazoa; phylum Arthropoda; class Arachnida; order Ixodida; family Ixodidae; genus Hyalomma; species Hyalomma asiaticum. The sequence continues at coordinate 11,316,662 of CM023491.1, forward strand.
ATCCCCAAAAGCCAAAACAAATACAGTACTACGCGCACTTTAGCTTGAACAGACAATGCGAAGATTGCGCGCGCTTCATTTCAAAAATCAATGACAGAGTACTCACAAGGGTGCCGAGCTTCTTGTACTGCGAAACCACGATAAAAAGCTTGTCGGTAAACTGCATGATGGATATGTCGGTATCACAACCTTCAATGCAGACAGATGCCTGAAAAAAAAAAACAAATTACAAGAATGTACGACAGTACGGCCAGCACATAAATAAAGTGTGTTGTGCACACTTCGTAGTACTCACGACGCTGCTCGGGATGAAACCGCTGCCGACCGGACGATGGGCATGATTGCTGTCGGAGTCCATGCTTACCGCATTCACGGCGTCCATTGTTCGAGTGGCGCTTGGAGGCACGACTAAATGCGACGGTAATATTAATGAATATCAATGCTGGTAAAACGAACACTTTCAATGACAAGGCATCCGCACCACAGTCCGCAAACACGCGAATACTTTGACTTTTCGACTTGGCTTGACTTGGCTTATCAAACAAGAACCGAAACCACAACTTTTTTGCATGGATGATGCGCAGCACAAAGATGACAAATTGACCGCATTAGCTCTACATTTCTGAAACACACGAAAAAGACTTTTCTTGCCTCCATGGTATAGTGAACTGTATCCATTGTACAACATGATGAGCCGATGTAACGCCACAAAAATATCTGCCCGATGCATTCAACCACAGATATATGCATTCAACTGATACGCTCAACAAACGAAAGCGAAACTTCTCTGCGTACAAGAGTGAATGGTATCGCTATCTAGTGGACATTCATTGAAATGTACAGTGGCGCGCGATTGTGTGTACCGGCCGCCGATCGCGGAGGCCGTTCTAGGCACTCTAGCTGCGTGTTCGCGTACTACGTGCGCGAGCGCTGTGCGTAACACATATAATGCTGTTTTGCATTTGCTTTTTCACGGCGCGCAGAAGCATCTGGCTTTGAACTATGACTTTTTCGATGCAGTGCAAGCCCAGATGTGTGTGACCGGTAATGTGATATTTCGGTAAACAATTTGTTTTCGTATACCTGTTTCACTCCTTTTCTGGACGATACGGTAGGAAAGGCTAACGCAGCTAACAAGTTAAATTATTTTAATCAAGCGCGCCGAGGATCTCTAATATGACTTAAGAGAACTGTGGTGCGAGTTAGTTGGTCAATCATCTTAACGAATTTGACCAGCACGAAAAAAATAAAAGCAGAAAAAAAGAAGGAGACTAAATACAGGAAAACCTAGAACATCGACGAACTCTCGTTCGTGTTCGTGTTCTGTATTTCGTCTCGCTCGGGTAGGGAAGTTCTGGCGCCACTTCTATTTTCTAGTTCAGGGCCTGTTGGCAGAAAATTTGAAAACCCTCAACTGGCACAGAATATTGAGCTATATACTGCGTGTGTTCGCGGATAGACACATCTGCTAGGGGGCATGTGCATCCCCCCTCCCCTTATAATTCTAAAGGTGCTTCATTAATTTGTAAAAATTTGTAACCTATATCCTATAACTCTGTGATATAAGAGCGTAATTGATATCTGATGGAGCTTCCATCTTGTGGCTCCTCTGATTGCTCTGGAAGCTGCTGAGCCTTGGGCTCAGACAGGTGCTTTTACTAAGGCGAATAAGGCCTTCCGCGTGCGCGATTGAAAGGTGACCGTGAACGACCTCGGCGTCGACACGGCAGTGTATACGGTACAAAAAATATCACTTGACCCAAGGGAGGCCAGAAGCGAACCATAGCGTACCAGCCTAGTATATATTACACTATAATTTATTACAAAAGTTAATTAGCGATTGATTAGAGACTGTAGACGTGTTAAGTATCCCAGAGAACGCGAACTCAAGATCCTGTACGTAGGAGTCAAACCCCGACCTTTCAAGTCCCGAGTCCACGAGCTCCCACAACTTGTACCGGAGACCTTGATAGAGTCAAACCCAAGACCATGCTTGGATTAAGGATGCAGATGTGAATTAAGGCATACAATAGATGTCATAGAGTCTTTCACCTTCGCGTCTCTTAGCTTTTATATTAATATGACATGATGTGCTTAGATCAGCACGTGTGTGTGTGTGTGTGTGTGTGTGTGTGTGTGTGTGTGTGTGTGTGTGTGTGTGTGTGTGTGTGTGTGTGTGTGTGTGTGTGTGTGTGTGTGTGTGTGTGTGTGTGTGTGTGTGTGTGTGTGTGCGCGTCCTAGATGACACGAGCCATCATACGCTTGGTGTGCACGATGGATCTTGCCCGGAGCCGCCAGCTTGGATGACGCTCCACCAGCTGTGCTCATGAGCCAAGATGATAAGAATAATTGCGACGATCGATGATGATGGCGACGACCGGCGCAGCCAGGCTGCCGAGTTTCCCGCAGTACTTAGTCGTCCCATTAATTTTCAACAAAAGCAACAACAAAATAACCTATAGTTGATACTTTGATACTCAAATGACAACGCTCGCTATTTCATCCGAACTTTTCCTTGCGTCGTTGATATAGTGCCGCGTTTATTATTATTTTTTTTCTTTCAACACCGTGTTGTCACGCTCAGTATGAGACTCGACAGTACATTATTATCTTATTGCAACTCCGCCGGATTACGATTTAGTTTGAATTTGAGGGCGACATCTGAACGTACTGAAACGACTTCGTTGTTCGGCTTATCTTCAGGGCATCGTTTTCGCCTTGCACGGAGTTCCCTCCTCGTAGGATGTATCTATTCCTTCACGCAACGAAAGAAGCTCAGCGCATAAAATTTTTATTAGCAGTCGCCTCAGGCTTTTCTTCTCGCCAAATGGTCTCCAGGAGTCGCACATGCAAGTCAATGAAAGTGTCGCTCTGTGGGTTGAGCCGGCCTCCTTCCCTACTGTGGCGATGAAACGACGCTTTCGTTGTCACTATCATCGGAGAGTTTTTGGGCTTTATTTATTATTATTATTATTCAGTTCAGCCTTCCTTGCGCATAGTTTGGGCGATTTCAGTCGTCATTGTCTTTCGATATTTCTCGTTTTGCGTTATTGCATCCTTGCCCTGTTGTCCTGCTTATGCATTCTTGCTATTTTAATTTGTATTTTCTTCTGAAGACTGCCTTAAAAGTTATTGTGCGATTTATTTTTATATTTACCTTTGTGAGTAAGCCAACAATAAGACGTTACGGTGGTTCCTGGGCATGTCACTTGATTGATTGACATGATTGATTAGCGTACACGCAACTTACCCTGCTCAGCGAGACATCCACGCAGGTCCTTTTAGACCGCCTGCCCTTTGGTCTAAAAGTGTTATATATTTCCACAGCGTCCGCTGTACGGTCCGCATAGTTATTTGTAGGTAAAAATGAATCAGATTGTGTCACAAGGTAGCGAGATACTTAACGTAGCAAGCTGAAGGAAATCTTCAAGTGCGAATCCAACCAAGGTAAAAAACAGAATGAAATTCTCAGTTTCTTCTTTACCAGAGGTACCATTACCGCACGAAGACGACGCGCACAAGGAAACTACAGGTGGCGACACCTGCACGGAGGCTCCTGCACTAATACGCGCGGTGTCGTAAGCCTAGACGGCGTCTGCCAAGGCCTACGTAATTATTTACGTGAAGAAAGATATACATTTCGTTCTAAGGAAGCCAGAGGCTTAACACGGAGTGTTTCAGAGAATATGATGGAGCCAATGTGGCGATAATACGCATAAAGGTATTGGGGTTCGTGACGTAATCTCCTCAACGTTTCGGCGCGAAATTCGAAGGTGAAACTCTGGTCTTGATTTTCTCTTCTAATATCGAAAAAAAAGTCACAAAATTAGCGGCAACAAAGCTACCAAATAATAATATATCAGTCTAAAACGCTGTAGTATTTCGCTTTGGTGGCCGTTTAAAGTGCGAAGCTCTCGGCGTGAAAATAAAAAGATATAAATAACTTGACCCTTAATTTCCTCTTCAAATAATCAGCTAAGACAATAGATTTTACAAACAATAATCCTATCGGTATAAACAGATTTGCTGTCTCACTTTTGCCACGCGCACTTTACTTTTGAGCGCTTTGTCCTGACCGCCTGCCACGGGTCGTTGCGGGCTGCGCCCTACTTCGCTCTGGCGCAAAGCGTGCTGGACGCTGCATTCAGAGCGTGGGATTTCCCTTCCCAGTGTAATGACACGGGTATTCGGGTACTTCGCGCCGTTCGTGAGCTGCACGGCGCGTTTCCTTCACGCACCCATGGCGATGCGTTGCTTCGTACGACTGCGCATGCGGTCAGGGCATGAGTCTCCATTTGCTCAAGGGCCCCCACGTGGAATGTTTGTATGTATGTGTCAGAGGAGGGTGGGGAGGGGGTGGCTAATACGCACTCAAAAGGATAATCTTACGGGAGCTGAAAAACAAGCCCTGTTACCGCTTAGCCTAGGAACGTAGCCTCCAATTGAAAGATAGAGCCAGCGTATTGCAAGAACTTCTGCAGGACGAAACATTTAATTGGATGCTATATGTTCCCAGGCTAACATATAGCTTTATGGAAACTTTCACTTTATTTAATTAAGCCTTTGCTGCCGAGGTGTGCATGTATATTCGTGAGTAGCTAAGAAGGGGTGGGGGACAAGGCAAATACCTCCCCCGCCCCCCCCCCCTTTTTTTTTTTTATTGGTGGGTGCTCCGACCGGCCCTACCAAGTTTCCCAAGCATGGCCTGTGTGATGGGTTTCCGTTGTGCAATGGCTGAAGCGTTGTTTTGGAAGAAGCGCGCGCACGTACTATAGATGCATTTCACGTTTCGCGCGAAGACTTAGGAAGCTGACACGAGCATGTAATGGAACATTAATGCATCCCTCCTCGAAGAGGTAAGAGCCCGGCGAAGGCCAGAGGCTCGACAGTATTACGCAGGCGCCCTTGGTCGCCTTCAGAGACAAGTGAACGGCCTTGATCCGAGCGCTGTTGCATGGCGTCAGCAGCCGGCCAAGGCTCGCCCGAGCGTCACCGTAAAGTCCCACACTGCAGGAAAACGTGTATTTGTGGAAAGCGCCGTACGTAGGTAGGAGCGAGCGCTCCGCCCGAGCTTGACGTCTCTGCAGGAAGCCCCTCTCCCCCCAGACGAAGACAAAAGAGTGTGCACACACGGAAGCTCTGTGCTGAGAAATGACTTTATTCAAACTTCACACGCCGACTTAAACGCGTTGTATAAATTGCTCCATTCTTGTTCACGTGCGTGCCAGCACTTGTAAGCGAGGCGTCTTTTTCTATAACAAAATAATGGCGTTGCTGAGGAAACAGAACCATAGATGAGATGAGAGCCATTTAAGTGGTGCCTGTTTCACTACTGCAAAAACACAAAATTTCTAGGGTGCAAGAGGCCACAAAAGTTATGCATATTGTTGTGCAACTTATACAACACGTTTAAATCAGCGTCTGAAATATGCGGCACTATACGACTGAGTATACAATGCTAAATAGATGATCAGCAGCGCGTTGTACAACAACACGCGTTAAGTTCGCTAAGACGCCAGCGTCATTAACGAACCGAAGGCAAAAATGCTACCAAGGCACTGACGACCAGAACCTTTCCGGGTCGGCCAATGTTAACGGACCAACTTCCTTCCAGAATTTATACATGCCCTCGTATTTTTTAGGTACGTTGCAGTACCTCGATTCAGCGCTTGGTTTGTAACTGTTTCTACAGTCTCAATACGATAATAGGAACTTTGTACGCCCGCAATGTACACAGGCAGCGTTGAGATCCATAATATATGAACGGCGTGCGGCTGACAAGGCAGCATTACACGTGTGCACTGCCGTTCGAGTCATTGCACTTTGATGGAATGTGCATGGAAGCAACAATATAGACCGTACACGATACATCATGCGTGCATGAAGACGTGCAGGTGACCTTGTTACGCGTCGCCGTTCTGAGGGTTCGTCGTAAAGTCCAGGCGAAAGTCGTATCAGTCGACTCGCTCTCGGTACACACAAAAACATTCGGCGCGTGCTCTGGATGAGTACGCACATATGTTTTACGACATCTAAAGCCGAACCTGAGGAACATCGCAGTTCATACGGCGAAGAGAGTTTCTCGTTCAGCACTTCGCCGTGCAGTCTCCGCGGAGACGACTCGGACTACGTACGTCTCGCAACTGAAGAAAAAACATCACGTGGGCACGGCACACTGCTGGCCGCCGCTCATGAAGTGGAAATAGACGAATCCAGTCTCGTGCCACCACACCAGCGACAGGAACACAATGACGTGCCAGATCTGGTGACTCGAGAAGACGTAGTCGACGCTGCCGGGCCAGAAGCGCTCGGGGATTCGGAAGCGGTAGACGGCGAACGCCATTCCGATGAGACCGAAGAGCACCGCGATGCGGGGAAGGAGCAGGCGGACGATGGGGGCGTCGAGACCGCCGTTGAGGGTGAACCAGTGCGCGGTGGGCGCCAGGCCGAAGAGGACCAGCGAGCTGAGCACCACGAGCCGAGCGGGTTCCATGTCCTCGCGGCCCGCGAAGCGGGGCGCGAAGTTGAGCACCAGCACGATGGCGACGAGCAGCAGCTCGACGCCGCCGTAGGCGAGTTCCAGCCACGGCTTGCAGCTGAAGGCGAAGTGGACTCCCGAGAGGAACGTCATGCTGAGGCTGAGCGCCACGCCGAGCACGTCCCACTTGAGCAGCCGCTGGTAGCACTGCTCCGAGTGACAGTTGAACGTGTGGTACACCACCGATAGCAGGAGGGTGGTCATGTACGTCAGGCAGATGGCTACGCAGAAGGCTCGGTCCACCGCCGATGGGGACACCTCGTCCAGCCGATTGACGAGGTCGTGCACGAACAGGGCCAGCATGACGAAGAAGCCGGACAGGTGCGTCCAAATGTTGAGCGTCTCGTTGTTCCACTCGAAAGCGGAGCGCGCGCACCGGCGCAGCGCCAGGTTGCAGCGGTATCCCTTGAGGATGAACGGATTCTGGCGGAGGAACTCCGGGGCCTCATCGTACGAGCGCAGTTGTTCGTCGGCAGCCTTGTCGCAGCGAAGCGAGAACAAGTCGATCGCCCTTTTCCAGGCCGACTTGACGGTCTCGGCCGAAATGGCAACGCACCGGTGATCCCCCTTGTGCTCGCACATGGCTGCTGTTTTCGAGATTGGCGCGTTCGCTCTCTGACGACCTGAACGCGGACGATGGCCGGTTTTTCAACGTCTCGACGGGAGCGCCGCGTCGTGGCGTGACGTCAGCGGTTGCGTCAAGCGAGCCACCGTGACGGCGGCGACGACGCGTCTCGGGACGGCTGGGGCAGGGCCGACCTCCGGAGGCTTTCCGGTTTCTGCCGATAAGCGCGAAGCCCGAGATGGTCTCTTCGCATCAGCTCTGGAGCACGGTTTCCTCGCGGGCGATGCAGCCCGAGATTTGCAGCTTTGCGGGCCGCGGGGGCTTCCGGTGCTTTCGTCGACCTCTACGCGAAGGCGGAAGTGCCGCCGGCTCTTACCGAACGGAATCGGGCTAATCGTGGTCAATGTCGGTCACGGAAGCACGCAAGTCTGCATGCATAGGCGAGCGAGTTCGATATCGCGCTGTTACTCCACCGTCAGCGCTGACGCGAAAGAACGATTACGGTGATGAATTTACGCTACTGGTAATCAGCGTATAACAAGGATTTTCGGAGTCGTACTTGAGAAACCACTCTCCACATGAGAAGGTGTCGCTTGCCTTCGTGATAACTGAAGGACAGAAGATGGCCATTGGTTAATTTACATCCGATTCATTTGCTCATGTTAACCTTGCCGCATCAGCGCGTTAATTTCGCAAAGCGTTGGCACGACAGCCCACATTTTCCTGAAAGAGCGCGCGATCCATCTGGCTGCAGCGCGTCACTCCGCTGACATTTGCCATCCGAGCAAATTTTCTACGAAATAATGCCTCAACACTGCCAGGATGTGCAAACGAGCTAGAACTGAGCTATTATTACTAATGAGCTAAGTGGACCGCCTGTATACTTGTGCACAACGAGAGTGTGAATTATTTAAATGACAAGGACGGTAGGACCCTGTACGAGCTGCGAAACTTCGCAAAAGCGCATGCGTGGAGTAGGCGTATTTCCCGATATTTGCAGTGCCGTTTATCACATTCACGATAAAATGGTGCAGTGCAGCTGTAGGCCAGGACTAATAAAGACGGCACACAAACTGAGCTCTAGCAAGCATCGTGAGCACACACAAGCAACGTGTATGTATATGTGTTTAGGACACCGTTAGTTAGTTGAAAGATTTGATAACAAAGACTCGACCATGTGCCGTGTAATGTTCGTCCGTGTGCCTTTCGCGCTGTAGAACTTCGAATAATGTTGCACCAACTATAGCCCAACGCTAAATGATTGATTGATTAATTGATTAATTGATTGATTTCTGGGATTTTACGTCCCAAAACAAGCTATGATTATGAGAGACGCCGTAGTGGAGGAGGGCTCCGGAAATTTCGACCACCCATGGGGTTCTTTAACGTGCACTGACATCGCACAGTACACGGATCTCAACATTTCGCCTCCATCAAAATGCAGCCGCCGCGGCCGGGATCCGATCCCGCAACCTTCGGATCAGTAGCCGAGTACCATAGCCGCTATAGACCACCGTGGCAGGGGCCCCCAACGCCAAACCTTCTTTGTGGAGCAATATTCACAAGAACAGCAGGGCTATATATATAGAGAGAGGCGGATGAGGTGAAGGGATAAGAAAAAAGGAAAATCTACGAGTATGCAGCTCACGGCACAACATCGTTCGCATCTGCTCGGAGTCCGACTCGGTTAATTGGCGGCCGAAAGGTTAAACAGTCGAGGCGGTAGCTGCCGCAAATGTCGTGAAAGGTTGTAGAAGGCGATTCCGCGCGGCAAATGCTTGGATCACCTAGCGCATATACGCCCGGATCGCAGGCCGTGCGATGCGGTTCATCCCTGTGCCATTTTTCAATCGCTATTTTCACAGAGAGGCGATCTATACCAACTTGAGGGAGCACGTCGATATGTTGGTCTTCATCTTTTTAAAGGCGAACGGCCGGGCGAGAAGCTAACTGTGCAGTCGTTCACCGCCGTGACAAATGATCAGCGTTTCTTTATGCTGTGAGCGAATTCTAACTAATAAGAGCGCGATGAATGCAATCGGGCGGTTACTCTATCGTCCTAGCTAACAATAGAGGTTTGCAGATCGTAGCGCAGGATCAGGACAAATCTTTTCGTCAGCGAATTGAACCTTTCCTGCTTTGTGACATATCCGTATAGGGATTTCCTTTTGAAGTTTCGTGCCGCAAATGGGTGGATGATAGTTTTTCGCTTTTATGCGCCCTACACTATATCTCGCACCGGCAATGGTATAGCGCCCCGAGGTCGTGGGATCGAATCATGGTCACAGCAGCCGCATTTCGATGGGGGCTAAATGAATGAAAAAGAGAAAAAGAAAGCGCCCCTGTACTTATAGATTTCGGTGCACGCATAAGAACTTCCAGGTGGACAAAATTACTCCCGAGCTCTCCACTACAGGGCATGACTCAAAATCATATAGTGGCTTTGGCACGTAAAAATCCAACAATTGTTATTATTAGACTGTTGCATCATCTTAAGGGCATCCGTGAAATGGACTTCTTATATAACAGTATATAGAGAGGAATCTTGTTGATACGATCTGTATGGGAGCCGGAGGGTGAAACGTATATCATGCGAAAATCGCATCAGCCGAGTGGGACCGAATGCTTTATTAATGAATCCGGAGATATCAGCCTGGTTCGTGGTCTGCAGCTTGCTACTCTAGCTGTTTAGCGACGATTATGGTATGTACAATGATTACATGTACACATATGTGCAGTCACACTTACACGCGCATTCATATATACATATATACATATATATTGTCACATCGCGATCACAACTGCACACAGCTCACAGCTCAGCGGCTGTAATCACATCGCGATCACAGCCCATCACTAAGACGCAGTTTACAGCGTTTCATTGAGGCATGCTGCTCGTAGAAACGGTAGCAATGCTTTAGTGCTGCGCAGTGCGCAGGTTCGTCAACCGTGCGAAATATATTGCGCCTACGAAGAGAGAGAGAGAGAGAGAGGGGGGGGGAGTTGACGGGGGGCACATTATGCCCCCCCCCCCCCCCCGCATGAAAAAAGAAAACGTATCAAGTGAGATCGCACCAACTAAATTTCCGCGTAATGCGCAAGATAACTCCAGATAACTCCAGAAACCATACCCAGCGGCACACGACCATTAAATCTGACAGCAAACACTCCAATGCGTACGAATTTAGAACAGATGCCTGTGCACTGCAAACTCCTGGAGAAACGACCTTCAGTATTTAGGGCTTTCAGCACGCATTTCCCGAGGCAACAGGCTAAAGCGGAAGAAAAAGAACCTGAAAAGAAAGTTCAACATCTGCGTCCGATAAGGCGGTGCCAAAAACTGTCAGCCACCAAGAATCGCTGAAACGAATAGGCCAAGGTCAACAGGGAACATGTGAGACCTGTGCCAGAATGTCACTTCGCATCGACAGACGCCCTGGCACACAGTCAGCCATCTTGCAGTAGACGAATGTGGCCTGACGCTTCCCGCCGGCCCAATGCGTGAAAGTTCAGAATGCATAAGAGGACCAGCAGTGTGTTGCTCCAAAACCGGTTCTCCCAGAAAGATAAGACATCTCAGCAGTCGCTATGGTTAGGCGAGTTGGCGCTGCAAATGCTGATGAGTGGTCGAGATTCTGCGCATTGCGGTCATCGAGATTTGGCGCGTGAAGTTGTTCTTCCATATATAGAGATCCGTACATTGATCTGGCAAGCCGATGCACCGCGTTTGGGTGCCAGCGCAAAGCACTGATAGCACGACTCAACGTAACTGCGCCACACAGGGAGCTACACACACACTTACTGCGACACGATTTGAATTAAGCTCAAAAAGTTTGAAAAAGAGAGTTATTGTAAGGGCGAAATAGTATTGAGGCACTATGGGGATTTTAACAGGGTGTGCAAATGTCGCTATAACAGAGTCTTCATATTTCAGTGTCGTCTTTAACTGTATAAGAACGGACACACAATATAAACTCATTAAATGGACAGCTATCTCATTTTCTGCCTTAAGACCATGCATGCTTCCTGAACCTGCGGTGCAGACGTACAAACACACACACACACACACACACACACACACACACACACACACACACACACACACACGCGCGCGCGCGCGCGCGCGATATGCGTGACCTTACAATGACATTTATAGTGGTGGCGCGCTTTCAGACACATTTACCAATACAACTTTGACCTTCATTCTGCCTTGTAATAATGAATGTAGTGCCGCAAAATTAACGACAAGTGTGCGTTCAAAGATTAAGTTTGTCGGTATTACCATCACGGTCATCGTCTACGTCAGCGTAACTTCAGGACCAAGGGCTCTCCCGACGATCTCCATTGTGACCTATAGGTCACGATGTAGACCGACACAAGATGGAATCAGAACTGCAGTATATATATTGCAGAGCTGATTCCATCTTGTGCCGGCACTTTCCTTCTTTTTTTTCAATTTTGATTCCCCCTAACCTTATCTTACTTCCTGTCGTCTACGACCATGCCTCTCGTCTTTCGTTATCCATTCCGTCGACCTAATCTGTAATCCGTTGTCAGTATGCGGCCTGCCTAGCCTCATTTTTATTTCGCTCTTAACGCCGACTATATACGCTTGACTGCTGACCCAAAGGTCGCGGGATGGAACCCCGGCCGCGGCGATTCCTTTCCGCGGAGGCGAAATGCTTGAAGCCCGTGTACTGTGCCCCGTCAGTGTACGTCAAAGAACCCCTGGTAGTCGAAATTTCGAGAACCCTACACTATGGCGTCTTTCATAATCATATCGTGCTTTTGGGACGTAAAGCACCCGAAAATATTAACGTAGCCTACACGATATCGGTTCCATGTCTATTCCCTTATTGGCTGTTCTGCCTTCATGTCGTATTATTTTTCGTCGCACCGCCTCTTGTGTGGACCTTAAGTTACTGACGAGCTTCTTTGTTAATCGCTCCTAAGTTACGAGCGCCAATATGCCATGGTTGCACACTTTTCGCTTTGAGGATGGCAATAAACTGCCGGCCGTCATTTGTCACCATGGACCTATATACCATAACAGCACGACACCATTCTTATTCTTAGGTGAACTTCTTTAATATGGTTAAAATCTAAACTATATGACAGAAGCTCAGCGGAAAGTGGACGCCTGAATTGATGAAGTGATCGTTGAAAACGACGGAGACTATATAGGGAACCTGTTGCCTTCCTGACGAAGACAAGTCCACTCGTCGAACCGTTGGCTCTAGCGACAATCCTTGTCCTTATTTTTCGGGTTTGTTGCGCGAAGAATGGACGATCACGGGAAGAACAAGGCAGACAGAAAGAGCGCAAACTATCAACTGGTTTATCAACTGGTTATCAACCAGTTGATAGTTTGCGCTCTTTGTCTGCCTTGTTCTTCCTGTGATCGTCCATTCTTCGCGCAACAAACCCGAAAAATAAGTCATGCACCAACTCGCCCAGCAACAAGTTCTTCTACGATCCCCGTCTTTCAACGTTTCCTACGATCCCTTTACCATGGTTATTCCCCTCTGTCAGTAACTATATAGCTTGCGTATACGTATATCATTGCACAGATTCTACGGCTCATTGCCTACACAGCGAACTCTTGTTTATAACGTGTTTGTCCAAGCACGAGTATAAAGCGGGCCCCTGGTAAAATGGCCGAAAACGGGACGGGGGCCGTTGAACTTGGTCGCCTCGAGGGGGGAGCCGGTGAGTATAGAGACTCGTTGTAGGTCGTCGACTGCGAGGTCAACGCTGCAGCCGGCGTCCTCCAAACGAGTACGCCTGCGCGTACGTCAGACCGCGCGCCGCGCCGTCATACAACCGATCGGCGCCGATATACGAAGTGTTCGTATAATTATACGCTTCCGAATACAAAACGCAGAAACCCGGCTGACGCCAAGCGCGATAGTGGTATAGCGTTGCATTGAAGCAAATCCGCGCACTGCGTATGCAAATTCGATCAACTTCGACGTATATACAAAACAGCGCGACAGCTAATCTTAACGGACGTGGCGGCGATCGAATCGATCTGTTCTGTAAGGATGCATGAAGGAACATACGCGAGCATAACGGGCTGCAGTGTATACATTACGGCGATATTGCACGAAAAGTAGAAGACGTCTCCTTGTAGAGATCACTGTGTACCCGGAAAGTCAAATTGATGACATTGAGCATGGAAGCAAATGGTATGGACATCGCAAAATCGAATTGGGAAAAAACAAAAGACAGAAGAGAGTAAGACAGGAAGTTTTTAAAACAATGCGCCACTTCATTTACCTATGCAATGCACGCCGCTCCTGTGCCTGCGAGCAAGTGCTTGCTGGTACTCGAATTCATGGGCAAAAGCGCGAATATGTTGGCCAGAGGTTATGGGGCGTACCACGTTATAGAAACGAAGTGATCGTGCAAGTGACGTATAAATCTGCTGTGCTGCGCAGCAAAGAAAGGTAACTATATATATATATATATATATATATATATATATATATATATATATATTAGCCTTTCATGTTCTGCATTTCCTGGCGATATATGTCTCGTTCGCGGACGTTTTGTAAGAGTCCTTCACAATAAAGATTGATTATTTTCAGGGGTTTAACGTCCCAAAACGACGATATGATTATGACAGACGCCGTATTGGAGGGCTCCGGAAATCCGAAGGTCGCGGGATCGAATCCCTGCCGCAGGGATTCGATCCCGCGACCTTCGGATCAGTAACCGAGTGCCACAGTCACCGCGGCGGCCCTGGAGGTTCACAATAATGATTGGTTGCGCGCTTGTGGCTATGGCTATGTGTGTTCTGCACTGTCCCGTACTCAAGGTGCGCTCCGCATTTTGCCATTGACACCACCACTTCCACCCGTATCGTTTATTGCCGCCATTACCCTCGCTTTAGGAGCAACGCCGTTAATCAATTATTCAAGCAACCTCGTTGAAAGGCAACTCTTTGTTGTTGTAAGGCTCTCGGTTTCGAATGTATATGCACGAAGCTTGGACGCACAAGGCAATATAAATGCCAGCAGCTAAACCGTGACCAGCCGCCTCGGGCTGGTCGAGGTGTATGCAGCTTAGGGGACGACGCACCCCCTAATTGAATTTCTGGGAAGGTCTCGTCACTGCCAGAGGTCGCCTTCATCCTCTGCGCCGATGCATATAAGCGTAGAGGTCACCGCGAAGAACACGTCATCTCGGGCAGTATGTTATTATATCGCTAGCTGCGCGGCGAAGGCCACCGCCTCGTCCACTATAGTCTGTTTCAGGAGTTCCGTGCAGCACTGTGGAAGTTACAGGCCCCTTCTGCCAATCACGAGGGCAAACACGTGTTAAACGTATACCTCCGCACCATGGCATCTGCCAGTCGCGAACCGTGCAGTGGCAGGAGAAGCCTTGGAAAGGGGAGGAGGAGGACGGAGGAGTGGCTCGCAGGTGCGTGTTCGAACAATGACATTTCGTCGCGCCTCGGAAGAACTCGTGGCCTTGGCTCTGCTGCACGGAACTCCTGAAACAGACTATAGCAACGCGCACTGTCTTGAAACGGGCTTACATCTGTCATGTCATGGGCCAGGTCGATGGAAGTATTCCACCGACTCGCGGTTTCAATGGCACCGTTTTCGCTGCAAATCGTGCGGGTGATTTTTTCTTCTGACATCTCAATAACGCGTCCAAGACTGTCTGCTGAATCGATCACCCGAAACGCCTGAACAGCCAAGGTAAACGTGATATGTATACAAATCACCACGCGGCCAGTTAAGCATACTATCCATGCCTGAACGAAAAATAAGTAAATAAAGCAATGCAGTCGATTTCCTTCAAGTCACGTACCTTCGAGTGGCAACAACACGCGCCCAGGGCCTACAGATACTTTCATTTGCTCAAGGTAATCCTCTCCCTATACTCCAGCATGGACTACTCGCATGTATGTATGTATGTATGTATGTATGTATGTATGTATGTATGTATGTATGTATGTATGTATGTATGTATGTATGTATGTATGTATGTATGTATGTATGTAAACGTGGTATATTGATTGATTCGTGGGTTTAACGTCCCAGAACCAGTTCTGATTATGAGAGGCGCCATAGTGGAGGGCTCCGGAAACTTAGACCACCTGGGGTCCTTTAACGTGCACTGAAATCGCACAGCACATGGGCCCCAACATTTCGCCTCCATCGAAATGCAGCCGCCGCGGCCGGGATTCGATCCCGCGGCCTTCGGATCAGCAGCCGAGTGCCATAACCACCGGACCACCGTGGCAGAACGCAAACGAGGTATAGTGTGGATTTCCAGGGAAGAACACCGTGCCCCTCTTTTAAAAATGGCTATATATAATTCTTAGTAGCGTGACAGAGCTAAAGTAATGACACGGCATACCTCATAATCATACTGTAATTTTTGCAAATAAACCCGTACCAGTTATTGTTAGCAAGGCATTGCCGGTTCGTGGATCATGCACGTCGCGACAGAGCTGTACCAGCGAGCTGCCATTTCTGGACATCGTAATATTTCGAACTTCGTTCGACGAGACCGGAGAAGCACCTGAGTCCGAAGCTATGCGCCTCCTCGTATGACTTCGACACCGACGGTATATCAGTTCGTTACGCGATACGCTCGCAAACTGACTCGCGTCAGAGCAGTCCAGAAGTTGTCCCGAAGGCTCTTTGCAGCAAGGAATGTGAAGTGGTGCCGTTCTGGCCGGTGAAGAGACAGCATTTTATCATCAGTGACTATAAAGTGGGACAGGAAAAAGTGGCAGTGCCCGCGAAGGCGACCAAAAGGACCGGGAGCA
Source organism: Hyalomma asiaticum (assembly GCA_013339685.2). NCBI lineage: Eukaryota > Metazoa > Arthropoda > Arachnida > Ixodida > Ixodidae > Hyalomma > Hyalomma asiaticum. The sequence continues at coordinate 11,332,556 of CM023491.1, forward strand.
GCTTTGCACAGACGAGACTCTGTAACTCGTTCGGGGACGTTTCCGGTCACTATCTTGTTAGCTTTTATTAAAATGTGAAAACAAGGGAACTTAGTTCTGGGTTTTCTGAGCATACATTCTGTGGTAAGGTGTCTTATCAGTACGACGCACCTTTCTTTCTTTTCCTTTTTTACACGTCGTCATCTATTTATTATCAACCTCTTTATGCGATAAGCACGGATTTGTGGGCGCAACTTTGTTTTGATACCTAAATCACTCGGGCCCAAAAAGAGAGCAACATGCACTGAGCTTTAGGTGAATTGATTCTTCCGCATATTCAATATCTCTCTCTTTCTTCAGTATACTGCGTATTCCTACAGAATACCACTCAGGGGGTTTTGATATTGAGCGGTTGGTTAGGATGGTGGTTACAAATCCCTGATACTACTTTGCCGAAGGGACTGTCATACTTGACAAGTCGTTCGACGTAACACGTTCAGGGAGCAACGTCAAAAAGTGTAAGTTTTTTTGACTCGGAGCGGGTACAACCAATTAATAACAACAAAATGCACTCGTAGTTCGTATTCATTTTTCGGAATAATATATATCTCGGAATTTTGGCCATTCTTATTATTGTTGCTTTTCATGTTCATGCCACTTCATGACTATACATATAAACTATTCTCTCTATTTTCAGTGATTTGTATAATAATTTTTTGTATTACTTGACGCCATGTTAAACTTGTAAAGTGTATTTCTGTATTTTGCATTCATGATTTGTCCGCCATCCTGCTGCATTGCCAACTTGTAACGGGGTCGGGACCTCGTCAAGCTCTCGAGCTTTTAGTCCTGTACTCCTCCTATTGAAAGGAAATAAATTGATTGATTGATTGATTGATATTGTCCTTCAGCATACATACAAAATGACTGACGACAGAATAAGGACAACCTTAGTTACACTGCTATCATAACTAATTTCTGGAAAAAAAAATCTATAAACGTGAGCTGCCACGGCCGCAACAAACAAACCGTATACTAATAGATACGTGCACGTTAAAGAGACTCATGCATGTGGTCAAAATTACTCCAGAGTCCTCCGATACGGGCGTGCCTCATAGTCATGCCGCGGTTATGGCGCGTAAAGCCCGCGCAATTGCTACTAATTACCGAACAGCACCATTCTGTCTGCCATGACTTCACGTAACTCAATTCCTGTTCGACTTGTCCTAGCAAAGTCGCGGCTGTGCGATCTAGCCGCTTCACTATCCCGTTTAGTCTCGTATATACAGCGTGGTATCTATATCTGTAATAGCATCCGAGTATTTTCATGGACTTCCGTGTGTTCCCTACTCGACCATTCTTGGTGCAAGTCCCTCGCTGTCGCTTAATCTCATTCCGAGGAAAAAAGCTTCGCGCCCAAGATGTAGACTGATATCTGGTCTCTGTGAAAGCGATAGGGATCACGTGGTCGCGTTTATATATTACCCAGAATGACCAGTGCTTTAACGCCGGGGTATGGTGGCTAGAAGGGCCGGGGCTACACGGAATAATTAACAATGGCCGCTAGGAAAGAGATACGGTATCCACCTAGCAGAAACTGAAAAAAAACTTGCACACATACCCTTATATTGAGCAACGTTTTTCCGAAGAAAAAAAGTTAGAAAAAAAGAAGAGCGAACACGGATTAGTATAGAGGCGTAAGTTTCACTAGGAAAGCAAGCGATAAGTGTGCCAGCTGCCCACCTTTGGCGTTGCATGAAGTGTCATTATTTTTTCCTAGGTATATCGCGGTGATCAATGCAGAATCTTTTTGAAAGACATAAGGGGGGGGGGGGGGGGTATAAATAATCTGGTATATCGTCACTTCAGCGGTGTTTGATTACAAATCTCTTCCTTGCACTGATTGACCATAGTGTGGTGATGTGTACAGGTGTGCAAGATGCGCAGGACGCAAATATGTGACCGTTTCAAATAAACGCCATGTTAGAAACTCAGCGCCGGTCCTTTTGTATGTGTTCTGGAACTCGTTCTTATGCGAGCAGGTGACAGAGCTTGCGTAACATCTTGTTCCAGGTGCAAGGAGAAGCGCAGGAAAGAAAGGACAGGCGAGAGACAGACGAGCGCCAACTACCAGCTGTTCATTGACCGTGAGGTCACGTCACGAAGCAAACTTCCACGCATGCGCAGCGAAGTGTCAAGCGCTTCATCGCAAAATATGTTTATCAGTAAACATATTTGACGAGATTGATGTGTCACTGATGCAAGCAAGCCTATCCCTTCAGATATGTATTCCATGGTTTGTATGTGTTCCCTGCGCCTCCGTCTCCCGCGCGTGTCATGAACTTTGCCGAGATTTGATATTTTGGTACTGAACGAACACGTCCTTTGTCTCACTTCAAGAGAAGTAAAATTCATCTGCATCTCTTTTTCTTTTTTTCACCTTTCCCTATTTTGTGAAATGTCAAGGCCCTAAGGCTGTTGATCGCGTAGTCCGGCAAGGAAAACATTGCATTTCCCAAAATATCGAACACGGCGCACTTGCACCGTTTCCTTCTGTTCACCTAGACTAGAGGACTCTCTAAAAGCAAGGCTGTTGGCCTCTATTTGATCAGAATATTGTGTGCCGCTCACGTACGGCGCGCGTGATCCCCAAGGTCACTGCACCCTGCGTGTATTTGCCACACGTAATCGAGGATGTGGACGTCCATAGGGTGAAGTGATCTTTTGTTCCTCACCAGACAGCCTTGAAACGTAAAGACGTACAGAGATATAAGGCATTCGCCTTAAAGCTGGCATCACCGTGAAAGACAGGCACCACTACTATAGGCTCGAGGACAAGGGTTCGACTCCCGGCAACGGCGACTGCATTTCGGTGCACGTTAAAGAACCAACAGGTGGTCGAAGCTAACCCCCTCGATCCTTCAATGCGAAGTGCCTCATAATTAACTTGCGGCTACGGCACTTAAAACTCCGCCAGTCAATTAGTTGAATCATCAAATTAAGGCGAAAGAGAATAGGCGACAGTGGCAACTTGGACGGAGTTCGAACGTCGGCCCACTGCGCCCTCAATACTATACATTTTCTACTAGTATACTACTACTACTACTACTACTACTACTAATAATAATAATAATAATAATAATTCCGCCTCCATTCCACCCTATGAAAGTGGACGTACAGCGAAGCAGTTTGACAAGTATTGCTACAGCAAATAACGTTGAGCGACGAACACCATACCGAGATGTACTTTTACTTACGATCTATCCCCATCGTGGTTGTTCGGTACCAGTCGTTATAACGCGAAAGTTCAAAAGTTTCTCCGACAAGCGACATAAGGCACTCCTGTCTGCCCTCTCGCACGATGTCTACGCATTACAACCGATCCGTGTCTTTCTCTAGTTTAACCACGGCGAAGGGTGTTTTCACAGCATTCTTAATATACTATATGCTGCCTGTCGCTAAGAGCTGGGCGGATTAGTGCTCGGTGCGTTAGAAGTTAAGTCTCTTGAGGAGCCACACGAAGATCTGCACCTCTTGCCGAGGTCAGCGCACTCGGTTGATGACAAGATCGCGACGAACGATATCGCTGGACTCTCGAGATTGGAGGACCCCTGCGGAGGGGGGGCTCTAAGGGCCAGCGGGCTAACACCCGTATCAGTCGCCGGAGTATCGCAGCTGTCGCCTCTGCTGTACGGGCAGCCACAGCGAACAGCCGTGACTGTTCCAAGAGCCGCATATTTGAGAACATCGTACGACTAGCTTATCGGGCGGAGTAAGGATAGTGCACAGATGAGACTGCGAGAGAGATCTGCCGAAAGCTTGAGTGGCTTGAATTCCACAGTCCTCGAAAACAGAGGAAGGAAAAGGAAAGTGAAGGAGGGAGAGAGGCTGGTTGGCTAAAGACCCCTCCTTACATCCCAGCGGTGGAGTAGTGGTTAAAGCAGCCCAGCGCCGCCTGGCAACAAGGATAATCTCTAATGCGGAAATGGGTACGTTGATATGGCGCTCGGTGGCGTGGGTAATCTTCGATAACGAAGAATGGCCTCTCCTCTCCCTTCTATGTGCTCTGCTATCCCTTCTCTTGAGAGTGTTTCGGTTGAGTCGAGAGACAGTTACCATGCACTCCGAATATCCTTGGCCTACCGCTCCGCTTCGCCGCCCATCGTTCTGGCTTCGGTTGAGGTGTCCTCACCGAGAGACAGTTACCGTAAACTCTTAACCCTTTTTTCTTCACTTCCGTAACTAGAATCTCTATCTCATCGCTCTGGTTCAGCGACCAGCGCTTTGGATAGGCCACCGACCGATCCAACTGACCTCTTTGATATTTGAAATGCGCGCCTGAAGAGCCAAAAAAATGGCATCCGTACAAGTATATCTGACGTCTGAAAATGTCAAAGCTCTCAAACAAAAAAAGAAAAAAATAATAATAAAGTAAAAGCGCGATGAGCCATTTCTATTATAGTCGTGCATTTCTAGGAGCCACAACGCGCATCCCTCGCGTACAATGGATGAGCATTGACTGCGCAAGGGGATTCGCACATAATATCTGGGGTTTTATCTCCCAAAGCCATGCACGATATGATTATAAGAGACGCCGCATTGGAGGTATCCGAAAATTTCGATCTCTTGGGGTTCTTTAACATGCACTGCCATCGCGGAGTACATGGGCGTCAACATTCCGCCTCCCACGAAATGCAACCGCCGCGGCCGGGATTCGATCCAGCGACCTTCGGAAAACGGAAGCAAGAAAGCTTGAACTGGAGCTGGCGATCACTGAGGCCGTAAAGCCACTTGTCCTTGCTCCCTGCCGCTGCGCGCACACTTACCATTTTGGTTCCCCAGGCGCACGTTTAATATTTCAGTTGGGCCACATCGGAGCGGTGGGCAGTGAAGCGGAGCGGTGGGCTGCATTCCCACCGCCGCCCACCGTAGGAATAACCCTGAATTTATATTACGAGACCAACCAAACATAGAAAGTGCTATCTAGACGTTGCGTGGGTTGATTTGTATTCATATATACTATGTCCACACTGATGCGTCCATATGCAGTCTCCATTCTACAGGGGCGGTATACATGGTTTGTACTTATAGGCCTTGCAATAAGGAATCAATGGGATGCTACACAGTAAGCGTCAATCGAAGAGGGCGTTGAGTCGAGCCGGACCAACTGTGCATTCGAGTGTACACGAAATAAAACTGGCATTGTTGCAGGCAGTAGTTGAAATCTTGCTTGTGCGAGGTCCAGTCCAGCATGCCTGCCAAACAAAATGCAATGCAATCACTAATTAGGGCATTGCTTATAGTTGTGACCCAGGGGGAGCCTGCAAGTTCTTGAGGAGTTCGGGACTACAGCATGCGTCACCCTGACTTAGTGACGCGGCTGACCCTGATACTCAGACGAAAGCAGGGCCACCCGCATGGCGAAACTTTAGAAAAGTCTTTCGCATAGTTGTCGCCTTACATTCCACCGGATCCAATGAAGTCCACATAGGAAAAAAAAAGTGCGTATCTTCCGCTAGGTGGCGAGGACAGATCACAGCGAAGCTTGCCGATTGTTTACTGAAACAGGAAACTTGATAGTCATGTGATATTTTGGCGGGATCGAGCATGTCACGTGTCATTGCGTTACGTGATTTTGGCGAGAACATGTCACGTGACATGTTCCCGCCAAAATCACGCAACTCAATGCCACGTGACATTTTCCCGCCAAAATCACGCAGCGCAATGTCACGTGACGTGTTTCCGCCAGCATGACGTAACGCAATGTCACGTGGCATTGCATAATTCCCGACAAATTATACGGTTAGGTTAATAGGCAGTTTCGCTGCTAAGAAAGAAACCGCTAGTGTAGGCATCACATTCATTGTTTACTGCTTGCGCATCCAGGTATCAGTGGGGCCCATCAGCATACTGCTTCGACGAGTATTGGCATAAACGTGGCCTTGACGTAGGCGCTGCAGCGCTCGGTCTATGTGCGGGTTGGCGCTGCTTTATCAGCCCATCGGCTAAAGCGTCTGTCAAAGCAAGGGGCGCGGGCGCTGCATGCAGATGAAGTTGCCGTTATGCAATAAACCAGGTAACAGGAAAGCTAACCTTGCGTAACTCAGTGGAGACCCAGACCGAACTCTTTACTTTGCAGAGCGCCTCGACGCACACGCGCCTGTACTAATGGGTCTGCGCGCATCCTCGGAGTACCATCGTGCGCTTCAGGGTATACGTCTCTAGTTCTTAGGTCTATTGTACGCGCTATAAAACTACACATATGCAGAAACGCTAGAAACGACTTATTTCTAGGCAGGAATAAACAAGGCACTAGGAATACGAGTGTAGCTTATTTTTTAAATATAAAGGAGAAATCAGGCGCGATTCCAGAATTTTGAACTATCCACACTGGATAGTTCAAAACCTAGCATTTCAGTCTCGCTACACTTTAAGCTTTGCTGTTCATTACTCAGATAACGAAGTACTCGGGTACAACATTTTTCCAGGGTACACCGGCAAACCGGCGACCTTCAATATCGCGCAAACACATGCAGTCTTGAACACGGAAAAAAAGGGGATGGGGGGGAAGGGGGGGGGGAAGGTACGAGCTAAAACACATTTATTCTAGCGTAATTAATCCAGTGCACGTTAAAGTACCCCAGGTGGTCGAAACTTCCGGGGCCCTCCACTACAGCGTCCCTCATAATCACATCGCGGTTGTGCGACGTAAAACCCAGCTGTTTAAGCTGGAGGTAAGGCCGTTGACGTCCAGACATCATCATCTTCATTATTATCATCATCATCGTCATCATCAGCAGCAGCAGCAAATAAGCAAGCGCACACTTACCTTGTCCTCACGCCCTCACTCCACTACTACATAAAGGCGGAGGTGTTCAATCAGACTTCTTTCGTATCTTGCGCTCATGCCCTCAGGCCAAAACTACATAAAGGTGCCAACAGAAAGCAAGTATGTGCCAACAGCTCCTAACATAGCATAGCTATGCATAGTATATAGCAAGGGGCCGGGAAGGGGAAGTGAGGAAGAGTGATGTGGGAGTGAGGGGGAAGAAAGGGGAATGGGAGAGGGTGAAGCATGGCATTGCCCTTTGCCCTTTTACAGTATAGTTTAGCAAGGAGACGTGAAAGGAAAGTGAGGCCCTGGTATACGAGTGAGGGGGAAGGAAAGGAGTAGGTGAGAGGGTAAACACAGCCACGTACAGCCCAGTATAGCAAGGGGTGGGGAATAAAAGTGATTGCGAGGAGGAAAAGGAGAAGAGAGTGCAATATATAAAGAGATAAAAAAAGAAAGAAAGACGAAGATCAAGAAACATGAAGAAAGAAATCGATCTGCGTTAACAAGGTGTTGACACTTGCTTAGCAGCTCCGCTATATACTCAAATTGCACAGACGTGGAACTGGCTTCTTCTTCTTTTTTTTTTTTAAGGTGTTTGCCCTGAGCACACACCTTTCATGGTATGCATACACATGGAACAAGAAAGCCTTCATTTTACGCGCAATACGCAAGCTAAATTGGAATTGCACAAATTGACAAGCAATGTGTTTTCAAGGAATACTCGAAAATTTCGTGAATTTCTTGCTTTTTTTCCACCCCATGTTCCAATGAGTAGCTAACAATCTACCCACAATGGCTGGGCATTTCTTTTTTTCCAGCGCGAGATGACAGATCATTTGAAGGTGTTCTTATAGCACCCGGAAAGTAGTTTCGGTTTCAGAGAGCACAGAGAAAGGCAGGGCCGGAGCGGCATGTATGTAAACACAGTTGGCCAAGTGATCCCACAGCACCGTGGTGCACACGCCGCACGTGACAGAGCCTGAACATGAGCGTCGCATTGAGAGTTCATCTGCTAAGCTTGCACTTCCTTTGTGATGCCGTAGCCACTATCGTTGGCGTAAAATCGGTCAATAGGCACGACAAAACCTGTCGTGCCCATTGTCGAGAGCGAACAACGGTGGAAGAGAGCACAGACAAGGGGCACGCCAGCCAAAACAAGTTTGTTACGTAGTTAGTTGCCAATTGTTTACATTATACATAGTGTGTATGCTTCAGCGAGCGCGGCTTCGTCACTTCTTGCGTTCGCCACTGCCATGCCTGGTTGGCTGCAGCACGTAAACTGCGGCCACTAGGTAACAAGGGGGTACTCAGCAACGGTGACCATGAATGGCGAGTGAGGGTGAGCGCGGCGGATGTGATGTCAAGTGAACACTATGTGTAGTGAACTAGAAGCCGATTTATAGTACACTGTAGCCGAGTTGATGTTTCGAGGTATGCCATTTTGTGCTCTGTTGTGCAGCTCACACAATAAAAAGTAGTGGTAAATGTTTTCTAGGGTAAATTTGCCTTTGCAGTTTTGTACACGATGAGTGGGTATCCATGCAAATCTGTCTCGCAAGTTATTTTGCCTTTAAGCTTTTACGTCTGTGCACTAGTCCAGGCTTAGCTGTTGTCAATTTCTGGGCTTCTGCTTCTGGTACCTGCCTGAATGAAGCTACCCAAAGGAGGCATGTCTTCCTGGTGTACTTTCACTATCGCAACGCTTGCAGGGGTATGAGGCTGACGGGTTGGCATTTTCTATGAATTTATTTTTCATAAAACGACTTTAAAATGGCATAACAAGTCTGAATTCGCAAACTTTATGAAATGTTCAGGATACCTGCGAGCTGTGTTAACAAGTTGTCCGGAAAATGAAACGACACATAAGCACAACCTAGGTAACAAGGGAGGTACTCAGTAATGGTGACCATGAATGGCGAGTGAGGGCAAAAGTTGCGGATATGACTTCAAGTGAACACTATGTATAGCGACATCACCAATGAATTTCATTCTTTACAACATGAATTAAAGCTTCCATATTAGTACTACACACATACATTTGTCTATTTTCCCACTGACAATCTTTTCACTGACTAAGATAGTTACAGAGTTATTGGTCTGTTCAAGGTGTGCCTTCATGTATCAGAAAATTCTTGCTGTCCCATATTACAGGGGTCAAAGACATTTTAGGATGACCTGAGTACCTTTAAGGAACAAGAGATCGTTTAAAAGACATGCAAGGATGGAAGACAAAAAAACTCCATGGCCTGTGCAGAGGACGCAGTACAGTGGCAGCGTAAGCCAAATTTTGTTGTGAGCTCTGTCAGTCTTCTCTTGCAGTCTTACTTTATACCTGCTTCTCTCTCTCCCCCCCCCCCCCCCTCTTCCTCTTCCACTATCTGCTTTTTCTGCATCATCATCTTTTTTGTCGTCATCCACTTCCTTATTTTCTTCATTGCTGTCACCGTCTTCTTCCTGTCCCTCTTCTTCTTCACTGCCTTCTTTCTCTTCAGCGTTGCAGCCTTTTTCATCATCCTCGTTCATGAAAGCACAGCCGGTGGCTGGCAACATATAATAACTTGAAAGACCACTATTACAGATCGGAGTAGTGGCTGAGAACACAAAAAGCTCAGCCATGTAGTGAGAGCCAGTGGTGGATGCCACCACCTCTCCTTGTGTTTCCCTTTTGCTTTTGTGTCATCCGTGCTGGACATGCTGCCTAAAAGCCCTGGGATGCCTGTTTGCAAGAGTCAGGCACTCGCTGAAAAGTCCGAATGTAAAGCGAGCTCTCCAGGCAGCCTTGTCTTCTTTCACAAGCCTGTTCATAGGACAGGTGGCCACCAGTGTTGCGGAGTTGCCACTCCGGAACTGGAATGATTCCGGAATCATTCCACATTTTCGTGACCCCGGAATGGAATGGGAATGGAATGGGGACAACGCTTGGAGGAATGGAATGGGAATAGAATTAAGCGCCTTTTGCTCGGAATGGAATGGGAATGGAATTACGTTTTTTTCTGAAAATAGAGCACGTTTTCGTCTATGCGCTGTTTTTCAAACGTCAAACATTAGTAAGTCAGAGCCTCTAATTTAACAATAAAGCAGTATTTTTAAAATGGCTTGGCTGATTACAAGCACGGTGCATTTATAAGCAACGCGCCCACTACAATTCTGTCCTTATATAGACTATGTTGCTCCGACGTTTGTCTCTATTCTTGGCGTAACCATCGTGAGGAACTACGGCGGCGGTGTAGTTACGCCTTGCGTAACTACGCTGACGAGCAGTGCGGCCCATTGTTCTGTATTCGATGCAAAGGCACAAAGTGTCCGAGCGGTGCACTGTTCCAACTAACTAGGGGGTTTTCTTCCCCATAAAACAAATCTTAGTTTTCTCCATATTCACGACCGCTCCAGATGCGTGGCAAAACTGCTTAGTCTTCCTGAACACTACTTTTGTCAGCATAAAAATATGCTATGTCGCCATTTTAGCATTAAGACATTTAAGCTTAAACAGTACTAAAACATCACCATTCGTTCCAACACACTGACCATGCAAATACTATAGATAGCGGGAGAACTGCCCCTATGTGAATTAGTAGGGCGGTCGTACTGCACGAGATGTGTCACCAAGCTACTATCTCTCGACCTTGGTAACGTGTTTTGAGTACTTTTGCAGTTCTTAATGTATGTGACGACATCAGCTTTATGGAGCGTTCATTCTTAAGTCGATAAAAGTATCAAGATGCCTTTCCTACGTTGAGGAATTACAGGAATGGAATTGAACTGCTCGGCCATTCCCGGAGTGGGAATGGGCTAAGTTTTTTTCATTCCGAGGAATTGAAAGGAATGGAATTGCGGCAAGTTCTAATTCCCCGGAATGGAATTGGAATGGAATGGAGGCGTCCATTCCGCAACACTGGTGGCCACGTATCACCATGGAGGGTCAACAACTTCCCCCTCCCCTGCACGCAATATTTACAGCTTGTACATGTATGTGTACATGCACACATACAGATACAAGAATGTACAGTAAAACCTCGTTATAACGAACCCGGATATAACGAACTATCGGATATAACGTAGTAATCGCAATTCCCCTTGAAATTCCTATAGATGAAATTGATATTGGTTATAACAAACTAATGGTTATAATGAAGTAATTACCACTCCCCCATCAACTTCATTATAACGATGTTTTACTGTACATAAAGGGACATTGGGTCTTCTCCCACGAAATAATATTCTGGCTATGCCTCTCATATGGACCTTGGCTTGAGCGCATTTAGTCCTTAATTTGTACAAGTGAGCTGCAAGAGGGAAGCTGTCCATATCACCATTCACATTGCAATTTGCATTTAATTAACTACATGCAGTACATGTATATGCTAGCGTATACATGCACTGCAATGTGAAATGACTACAGTGTTTCTTGAAAATATATTTTTTTCATTGCCAAGAATTCGTTATCCGAACAACTCAGCTTATGAACACTTTTGACATAAACGACTCCCCATATTAGAAAAAGTAGAACAGTCTTTTATTGAATCTCTTTTTTTCTAGAAATGGTAAGCAAAACACTCATTTCATATTTATAAGGCACAAGTGCTAAAAAAAGACGTCTGGTGAGCCATATCGCACGACTTATTGCACAGCCGTGGTGACACATCAGAAAGCATGGAATACACAAGAATAAACCGAATGCCAAAGCTTCAGCAGCAGTAACTGGAAATTTATTTCCCATTGAATGCATCATTCCTATAATTTCCATTATCCAGCAGACGCTGTCCCAAAAAAGCACCACACAGCATGCAAACATGGTCCTCGTAGATCACAGGCTATTTTAATACCCTTTTGCAGTAAGGTGGAACAAGGCACTTTGAACACATGAGCAACATCATCTCCAACACTTGGAGTTCAGAGATCCACAATGCTGGAACTCGCTGAAAGCCAGAAAGGTTAGAGCCCACGTTGTAGCTGCATTCTTGCCAGTGAACTCTCAGAGCACAGCCGTTGCCATAAGAAGTGCACCAATGGTGCAATGCGCATGACATACTGTTCCCAAAATGCCAGATATTCAAGCGACTGTTGCTCTCCGGGTCAGCGACACCTTCATCGAGAACACATAGTGACCTCTCTCAGCAAAAGCAAAGATGCGTAATGAACAAAACACCTGCTGCTGGCACTCAGCAGAATGCAAGAAAGGAACTGTCCTACGAATTGTCGCACAAGTGACCCATCCACGCAAGCATGCTGCTACTGTAATGTTCCAGACACAAGGAGTTTGTGCATCCATTCACTCCCTGAAGGCCCTAGGAATCCCATAACATGGCCATTTTGGCTTATGCAAAGCTGTATACAACCTTGATGTGCCGTCCCATCTTGGAGGTTAGTGCAGGAAACTGTATAAAACTTAAACCGTACCACTCTTCTTGGAGGTTAGAGCAGTTTCGGCAGCCTCCTGAGTGCGCTAATGTCCAGAATACGCTCCATGCTGTCTGTTCCTCCGACAGGATTGCCAGATGCTCTACGAGAGTCAAGTCCGTAGTTTCGCAAATACGCCTGTGCATCCTGTGAGAGTGGCACTCCGCCCTTGGCCAAAGGGGACGCTGAAGGGCCGGCACCATCCGGGCAGTACTTATGTGCAATGCGGTCCACCTGGAAGCTCAGTTCATCACGCCGCTGACCGCCCAGCTGAGACTCTTCGTACTGCAGCCGTGGGTGTATGAACGTCCCGGTGGAGGAGGACGGCACTGCGGTCTGGGAAGCGTCCCTGCGATACGTGCTCTTGATTCATACTGACCTCGCAGCCACAATGTGACTTCCTAACGCGAAAGATCACCAGACCACACAGCAACCGCTCATTCATTCGGGAACACTAAGCTGCGGAGGGTGAGTGCATTTGATCATACTTCAATTCAACTTTTCGCCAAGTTCTTTTTTTTTTTTTTCTAGTTTACTGCCAACGTTGTTACGTCGTGAGATTCTCTAGCCAATCCCTTAAGTGATATCTATATAGATCGTCATCTGTTCATTCTGCGCAGAGAAATGAAAGACACTGTTGAAAAGGGTACATGCCAAGAAAACTGATTCCATCATACCTTCCCTCCAACCTGCCTGGCAGCAGAGAGAGGTCATCCCTGAAGGAAACGTTGGGCGTTTGGAGCAGATCAGAAGTCTTGCTGTGTGCAAAGGCAGGCCGTGGGGGACACTCAGCAGGCTCTCTGAAATTAGTATATATGTACCATTCTGATCTGCAGATGTACACCTTTTATCAATAATTAAAAAGCAACAGACTTCCACAGTCTGGACTTCTTTACAGTGACAGCAGTTATTTGGCAACTCCTACCCTAAAGAAGCACCCCTACCCGTAAATAAAGGAGAGCACAGAATGAAAGCAGAAAAGTTGATATATGAAGCCCTAGAGTGCTTAGTAGCCTTAGATGAAGTGATCGCATCTTGTCGGGGCAGAAGAAGCGCAACAAAAGAACAGCAGCCAATAAAGAGGAGGTTGTGTGCTACTCTTTCATTGTGAGTTTTCTATCAGTCGCTCGTGGACACCAACCAACAAACCAGCCTTGCACTTCAGTGGCAAATTTTGTCATTTTATGCAGGAAATAAGTCGTGCCAACCTGTGTGACATGGTTGCTGCAGTTCTTGGACCAGGCTTGTGGGTGAGCTTCTGGACTAAGTGCGGGGACTTCTCAGGAAAGAAGATGGTGTAATCAGTGTCGCGCTCTGGGATCTCTGATGCTGGCTGTTCTTGCTTGCGACGGCCACAATAGGAGCAGCCCTTCTCACCAGAAGAGCCCTCTGCTGTTGTCTTGTCTGTCTGAACAGATCGATGGACTAGTTGTGCTTTGGCATCTGTCATGGTGGCAGCATTACGAGTCAGCTTCTCCTGCCAGAGTAAAAAAAAAATAAAGTAGTTTTCATTGCAAACCTAAGCACGTAGTATAGAGTGGCAAAAATTATGCCAAAAGGTGTTATACTGCTGGATAGACTTACAACAATCTTTAATACACATGCCAGTAGTTTAAAGGTGAACATTTAACAGAGATCTCTCTGGTTGGGGCACAATTAAAGGTGAAAAAAGGGGGGACACTAACCAAATTATAATCATCAAAAGTAAAAAGCTGTTTACTCGAAAGATGACAAAAAACCCGACGTTTCGGGTCCCACACGGACCCTTCTTCAAGGGTGACTCGACGGCACCAGACAGCAGCAGTGCTTATAAGGCCTTCTTTTTCTTGTTTCTCTTTTTTTCTTTTTTTCCTCTCTCTTCCTTTCTCTTTTTCCAGTTAAGAAAATAGACATTCTATTTTAGCGGACTCCGGCACCTGGTTCATCATTAGCATGACGCCCCTCGGTTTGAAGAACCGGAAAAAAAGAAAGGAAGAAAGAGGAAAAAAAAAATGAAACAAGGAAAAGAAGGCCTTATAAGCACTGCTGCTGTCTGGTGCCCTCCAGTCACTCCTGAAGAAGGGTCCGAGTGGGACCCGAAACGTCGGGTTTTTGTCATCTTTCGAGTAAACAGTTTTTTACTTTTGATGATTATAATTTGGTTGGTGTCCCCCCTTTTTTCACCTTCACATGCCAGTAATATAACATGTAAAACAGAGAGCCATGGCTTACACTATTGGAAGGTATTAAATCAGGTTTGATTGAAACATAATATGGTTTCTGTAACAACTAATTAATTTTCATAAGCAAGAAAATGGCCAATACAGAAAACAGAGTGACGTCTTCTATTTGGGACTGCAGTACCTCTCACATGATGTTGGTACCACCCGATTCACAGGAAGTGGCAAACGAGGTCACTTGGGGATCATGTCAACCCACCCGTCTTGGCGATAGTCTCAGATCATTTAGATAAACCAGCAACAACGTGACCTTCAAAGGCAATTTATAATCATATAAACACATCTGCATAATAAGATAGCTTTGCTTACATCATTTCTGGCGCTCTTGCCAGCCGCTGGTTGATGAGACAAGACTGGCGGCCCTGACTTATTCTGTTCTTGTGAAACACATAAGAGGCGTTGAATGTGTAGCCTGAGCTCCAACAACTGCTCATCCTGACGTCTGATCAGCTCATAGACGCCGGCGGGCACTGGCTCTGTTGCTGCGTGATGCTCGGCTGTTGGCACTGAAGGCGCAGGTTGTTGCTGCTGGGGCAGTCGAAACTGGGCATCTGTGACAGCAATGTTGCAGTCCTGAACACCACAGCTTTGTAAAGGTGTTGACGGTCCACCATGAGCTGGTGTTACGGGGCCTTGGGTGACACGTACAGCGTCATAACGCTGGGTAAAACATCCTCCTTGAGAACCAGTGTTTAGGAAATCTGCTCTTGGACTGCAAGTCACAGCAACAGCATGTGTTCCATATGACGCATTTTCTGGTCTTGAGTGCGCCGACAAGCCCATGGAAAGGTCCGACACGTCAGGTACTGTCGGAGCCAGATTAATGTTCTGAAAACAAACGGAGAATACGCTACTTAATTGATAACATGCCAAACAAGGCCAAATTTTACCAGATAACAAAAAATGGCTCAGCCTGCATGAATAAACATGGAACACTATGACGACCACACATTACTCCTTATGTATATATAAATGTATATGGATACACTGCACACAGATGTGAAAACAATAAAAATTTCGCGTACACCCAAGCCTTTGTTATAACAAATTCAATGCGACTCGGAAATAGCTTCGTTACATCTGATAATTCATCATAAATGTACATCTGTAACACTGTTATTCTGGAAATACCATTTTTAGTTTACTTCGTTATCATAGACGGTTTGTTATAGTATCAGCATTCTTCGCATTGAGGGTAGACTGTAATTACGCGCTGAAAATGTACCGCCAGCAAAGGATAACTAAGCAAAGTTGGAATCCCATCCTTCACCTGGCTTCTGGCAGGCCGTGGTGTGGGAACCCAAGAATCCTGAGTCGTGGCACTGCTGTTCTGCTCCGGTGTGGCCACTAGCGGCACACTGAAGTAAAAAAAAAAAGCAGAGAGAACAAGTACAATTATGGAATGGCAGACAAATGTTTAGAAATAACAGAATTTTAACGAGGCCAACCGGTTTTTGACGAGTTCCTTCTGGGCGGAGTGAAAAGTCTCAGCTGCACTTCCAGAAAGCACTTTTCCAAGGTTTACGCTGATTGTTTTGTTTGAAGCTGATGGCACCTGAAAAATAACAGCATTGAAAGTAGAACTGAAGATGAATTACTGATGGTATTCAGAAAGGGAAGGGGTCAAGGGCTCGTTCTTTATTTGTTAGAAACAACTTAATGAGCAAACAGACAATGAAGCCTAGGGGAAGTTACTTGTGGTATTGTAATTGTGGAGAAAGTAGAAAGGAATTAAAGTGGACGAAAAGACAAACCTGCCTTCGGTGGGAACCGAACCCGCGACCTTTCGATGTCGCGTCCGATGCTCTACCAACTGAGCTACGAAGGCGGTCGTCCCCCCCTGTCCACTTTATTGTGTATTTATGTACGTATTATCCTGGGAGTGTTAGGCAGCGCCACTCGTGCCAAGGCGGCGTGTAGTGGAACACACTTTCTTGCCAAGAGGCGTCACGTAGAACGTGAACTTAGATGAGATGGCTGCTGCCCAATAAGCCCTCGCATGCTACCTAAGGCACCAAGTCTGCCACAACGAGGCCCAAGCTATGAAATAACGAAAGGGAAGGGGTCAAGGGCTTGTTCTTTATTTGTTAGAAACAACTTAATGAGCAAACAGACAATGAAGCCTAGGAAAGGTATTCAGGTGATAAATGTTACAGAGAGCTTAAATATATGTCAGTGATTAGTGGTGGTATCTGCAGTTCATAACGGTAAAGAATAACACAAGAGCGAAGTAAAAGTGCACCAAAGCTACAGTGTAGGCCACTTATAATGCAAATCACTCGAGTCCTGAACAGCCACACTACTATAAGTGGTGCCACACTATAACCAAAACAACGATTTTCAAGGCCTAAACACATGCGAAACATATACGCCACACAAGCATGCATATGCAATGATCAAGGAATGTTCATCCTCGTTTCGTATGAAACAGCTTGCCGTTTCCTAGTGCCTGGTAAAGCGGACGAAGACATCAAAAGCACATGGTCGTGACCAAAAGAAAGAGCTCCACAACTGGTCGGTCACCAGAAGCAAGACCCGACACAAAGAGAATTAAGGCTCCTGTGCTGACCAATCACGGTGCACAACCGTTCCGCTACGCATGCCGTAGCGACAGTGCTGCCACCTCACATGAAGTGCTACAGCTTGATGACAAAAACGCCGATTGGCGAAGAGATCGCGCAGTTTCAAAATGCACCCACTACGGGTACCCTGTGCAAACGCACCCGTTTCATTCCTCTTCCTGTTCGTTCATTCGCTCCACATGCCTTTCTCCTCTGCACAATGAGCTCGTCTCTCTAAACGCGACTTCTAAACAGCCTCACCATAACCTGTACACTGTCTCCCGCAACTGCTCTATAAACATTCACAATGGGATTTATGGGAGAACCAACATGAGTATAAAAAGGCCGCATTATATCTGGTCCTGCACTATAAGTGGTTACGTCATGAGTGGTCTACTCCGCACTTCCTTTTAGCTGAATACCACCGTAGACAAAGCAGCAGCATTTGTGATACAAATGATCCACAGAGCTCGAACAAGGGGCAGTCACCAGAGCCAATGTTTCTATAAAGGGGGCCCTGTTTTTATCAAGACTTGTCGAAATGTTAGCTCCAGTTTTAAAAACGTCCCTTGTTCATCTGAGGCTGATTACTTTCATTTACCACCTTTCCGTCAAATTCTGTGCTATTTTAAATACAGTTAAAACCTCAATATAACAAAGTAATTGGCTTTGCGCAACATTATGTCCATAGAACACCATGTATCTTCGACCTCCATACAATGAGGAATTTTCGTCAATGATTTCGATATATGTTAGCACTGATGCAGATGAAGTCTGAGCTGATAAACTGAAACTCCTGCTGATTCTAGTGGTCAGATGGGCGAGTTGCGCATGGTTTCTGAGAACACATTTTTCAAATTGTGAGCCGCATGACAAAGCGGCCACCTATGCTTGGGATGTTCAAGGGAAAACCTGAACACCACCAAAGCAGGGAAGGAGGGGGGGTGCAGAGGGCACATATTTGAACAGTGTGACACATCGTGTGGCACACTTTGCACATTCCACAACCGATGTAGTCACGTAGTTCCATATTTCGCATCGCCCGTGCTGTGACCGATTTGGTCATTCTGCTGTCGCGAAGTGCCAAGTGACAAGCATGTGCAGGTAACCACAGAAGTGGTAATACTAAATGCAGCGAGCTCTCACTTATGTTGCAGGAGATCGAGATTGTGTGGGAAACAGATGTCACCGATGAGGCTTGTATCTTGCTAGCAGTCCCAATCGGCAAGGCGAGAAACAATACATCGCTGCTTCTTTGTATAACAGCTGACAGCTAGCGGTTTGGTTAACAAAATAACATCGGCGTCGCCTTCATGATGTGGGAAACCCCTGAGGTTTTTCGAGAACAAGCCACGGTGGCAGAATGGATGCAGTAGCTTTGCTTATCACTTTTACCACAGTGTGTTGTACCTGGTTTTCTTTAGGCTTTGCTCGTGGTGTACAGCCATCATGATGAGCACTGTGGTGCCACGTTACCAAGCTGTGGTCGCTAGATCCTCAACGCAACAACATTTTTTTCTAAGCATTATAGAAATTAGCTTTTTTCTTTACTGTTATTAGAGCGTACTCACAGCACTTCCATGTAAACAGCAATCCATCAGCAACAATACATGGCACTAAAGGCGAAATTAACAAAATTCCGATATTATGAAGTAAATTGCTGACCTTACCTACTTCGTTATGTCGAGGTTCAACTAAAATTTGGCTTCAAAGGGAAGTGCAATTATGCAAGGACTGAACCAGGCCGGGAGAAACCTTAATCAAAAACTGAACTGTCAAAATAACGAAGGTGTTAAGGGTATGCACACAGAAAAGCTACCTCTAAACAATGGAGAACTGTTGAAACACTGATGTAGCCACATATTATTCCAGGCAAGAGACTGAAGCATGAAACACGGACTTACTATGGAGAACTTAGCCTTATACCCTTGTCACACGAGGCAACTTAAGTGTGCACTTTGAGAGAGTGTACTTCGCCCCTAGTGTCATTCGCACGCTGTCACACGGGAACGTTTAGTGACACTCGCTGCAAAGTGCACTTGCAGGCGAGTGCGTTCGCCAAACTCACTTCACGGCGACGGAGTGTGTAGCCTCGGTAGCAGCGGCTTGCAAGCAAATACGCTAATGTATAACGCGGCGCCCGTAGCATTTTTAAAACATTGTTTTCGCTATTAGAAATGTTGCTATGTATTAAAACAGATCATATTTCAGCCAAAAAGCCTCGCTATTCTCACCCTCGGGTAGTTTGCGGCCACCTCCGCTAGGGAACTGCACATTTCCAAAGCACACTTCTTTTTCTCGTGTAGCAGCGCGTGAGCGTAAGCGCACTCTGTGAGTGTAAGTGCACTCACTGAAAGTGCACTTAAGTTGCCTCGTGTGACAGCGGTATTATTTGTCCTTTCTTCATGCTTCAATCTCTGTGCCCGGAAAAATACGTTAGGGAATGCATGCACATACCCTGGCCACAGAGGTGACGGCTTCCCCCTGCCATAGCTGGAAATGAAGGCCGGCATGGCTCTGGCACAGGCAGTTGTAGAAGAGCACCTCCTCAGGTGGCTTCCCAAAGGACACATTCCCTGCTGTTGTTGCTAGCCTTGACAGGACACACACCACAAAGATGTCCTTCGGCCTGCAACCAGTGTCACCAAATGGCTGTCTCGAAGGAAAGTTAAGCAGCAATGCTAAGCACACTACTAATGGAAGGGTATCGACTGAGGGGCTTGTTTTTGTTGAGTACAACCGTATAAAGAAAATGGACAATGAATCCATGTCTTTCGGGTATGAAACATATAACCACTGTGTCGTGCACACAGCAGGAGAAAGAAATAAACAGGGTCGGAGTCAGGGGTACTGCAGTAGCATGGAGGAAGACAGCAGTGGGAGTAAATGTTGCGCGCCACAGCTTTCACACGATTATGAATGACAGTTTCATTGGGATGGAGTTTTGAATTGCCACGATGAACACCACGGAAGGTGGTATTGTCTGCACGAACGAGCGAGATTTTCTCATTTTGAAGATGATTTTAGCTTGTTATATCCATTCAATGTTGAATTTAAGTTTGGTAAAATGGGGTTTCAAATACTATGCGCCTGTCTATGGGGATTTCAAGAGGAATTTTATTTACTCCTTTGTTATGAATCTGTTATTTTGTTACACATGTTACAATATAACAACGTAAGTCGTTAGTGGCTACTCAGCTGGCCATCACCTACAATACAACAACCAGCTGCTTTCACACGTATGTTCACGCATACAACGTGCAATAGTAAAATGACTGTCCCACAATTTTAAGTCGGCCTGACAACAGGACCACTCACCTCGAAGCCAATCTCTGGCTTGTGACAAACTGGGCACAAACAAGCCAAATGAAGGGATGCTCAACCGACGCCACACCACTTATCCACCTACACATGGAGAAATAAAAAAAAAGAAAAGTCACACCTTTCACTTCTTCAACTGCCACCAAATTCAATGCAAAGCTAAAAGAATGTAGTGATTGGTTTACATGATAATTAAGGCAGGAATGATTTAACTTGGTCATGGGTGTTTCATTATGCCATCTGTACACTTCATCGAGCAAGGAATTAACATTCCTATGTGCATGTGTAATGTGATCAGCGAAGTGAAAAGGTAAACGTGGGCCACTGTAAGCAAAGCCTTTCGTTTAAAGTTCTTGTTTGTCCTCTGGGTTCTTCTGTCTTTATGTATCCCAATTCACCAAAATTTCCGTATGGAAATGCACGGGCGAACTTCCATTCCGTAAGTCCAACCATGTGCACGAGAAACGGGATTAGTTCATAAAGGTGGCAGTTTTGTGTGAATTTGTGCTTCAGTATGTTTCTATGGTGTAAGCAATATAGAATCTGCTATAGAATAGAATAGAAACAAACAAGTGATAGCCACGATGGAATCGGTCTAGAACACGTCCACATTAAAAGTGCAGCTCAACATAGCATTAATTGCTTGCACTCCAAGTTTCACTTCACGGCATTGCGACAGTATGCTACAGGTGAATTCAAAATACTGCCGCGATGGAACCACCACACGCTTCTAGGGATTAGGTTAAGCCACAAGACTGGGCAACATACTAAAAAAATTTTGCTTGCTACTGAGTTGTAAGTATTACTGAACTTGTGCTCATGCGTGAAATCTGTCTGACGTAACAGCACTTCGAAAAATTCACCTACTCCAGAGATTAATGAAGTAAGCACTATGACTGAGCTAGTTGGTCTACATGTGCACTGCAAGAAGTGACCGCTACGGCATTCTAGTGGCTATGGTACATGGCTGCTGATCTGAAAGTCGCAGAATCGAATCCTGGACGTGGCAGCTGCATTTCGATGGGAGGCAAAATATTAAGGCCCATCTACTGTTCAATGTTAGTGCGCGTTAGAGACTCCCAGGTGGTTGAAATTCCAGGAGCCCTCCACTTCGGCATCTCTCATATTCATATCGTAGTTTTGGGACGTAAAACCCCAGAAATCAAAGCGTGACACAAAATCAACCACGGGCAACAAAGACAGTCATTGTCCTTGTTGCCTCTGTGTTGTTGCAATAAATACACAAGTCTTGTGACACCAACTAGAGATGCTAGAGTGCCTGTGCTTATTGCCCCTTAAGTTTACAGTATGTCTCTTCTTGCACCGGATATAGTATTAAAGGTCTTGAGATGAAACTCTTCCTAACAGAGTTGTTAACATATGGCACTTGCATCAAAGTACCTTCCCCACCCCCCCCCCCCCCCCTCCAAATTCCACTATTCAAACAATTCCCCTTTGATATTATCTGGTACAATATCCTCACTATAGAGGTCATCTTCATTCGAAGCCAAATTATTGTTATTCACACAAGCCTAAATGAAGCTAACCTTGCACTCAAATCAAGAATACCCTCTCCAGAGCATACCTATGCTCATAAAAGCCAGGTTAAACACCTGTTATTGAAATGGTAGATGAACGTAAAGGACCATAGGAACATTTGAATTGAAATTATAGTTACAAAACTTTGCATGTTTGCTCTAACATGCAATTTATATGCATAATACCATATAGTTTATGCTGGTGGCTGACTATACAATGTAAACATAGCGAGTGAAGACGAAAACTATAATGACTAAGAGGCTGGTGAACATAAGGCAATAGAGAAGGGAGACCTGCATAAGAAGATGAAGTGGATACCTTTGAGGATGATAACATACCAAGAACGTAGGGGAAGAATTCGCAAAGCAGATAAGGCACCAAGTTCCACAAAAGTAGCAGCAACGTATTCTAGTTATAATGATAGCTGCTAGTTAACTACATAATTAACAAGTGGGGTTTAGGGCAACATTGGTAAAATTGGCTCCAAATTAATTTTGACAACTAGGAGGTCGCTGAAACGCACTTGAAAGAATGAGCTGAAGCTATTTAAACAAGGTAGGAGGCTACAAAGCATTCCACTTACACTCCGATAAAGTTGAGGCCACCATCCTCAAGCTGATGTTTGAAATGAAAGCAGAGGCGGTCCCCACACAACGTGACAAACCTGCAAGTAAATCACAGAACCATAGTAGCCACGCTCATTAATAGCGATTTCCACTGGCGGATCTGGAGCAGGGTGCCGAATCCACGACGGAGCAACAAAATCCGTCGCGGAGTGATCCAATCCCCATCGGCCAGCGAAAAACAAACTCGCTCTAGCAGGGATCACAGCGGAAGTTGACGCACGCATCCGGTAGCCCATGTTGCCAGCCTTGCGTTGGACTACGTTAGACCTTGCACAAAAGTATGCACACCTCCTTCTCCGAGTACGCGTGTACCACTTCTTCGACGTAGCCGAGCATTTTGGGGCGTTTGCACGGGGACTCTGGAAACGGCTCCTTAAATAACGTTTCGTGCAGCACGTATGACTTTTTTCGCTCCTGCTGCTGCTGCTTTCCGACGTAGAACTCTTGCTGTTGCTCAGAGCGAGGAGCAGTCCCCTGTACGGTCGAACGACGCCATTCCAAAATATGTAAGCAAATGCCCATGGTTATCAGACAGCGCCTCCAAAAAAAAAAACGCTGAAAAAAAATTGCCGTGCTCAGCTGATCCGGAAATGACACCGTATATAGCTGGAGTTCCGGCAGAATCCGGCTCTGTGAGCCGGATCAACACGGAGTGCTCCGTCGCGGAGCAAGTTGCCCCAAATCGCCCAGTGGAACATGCGAACTTGCTCGGGATCCGCCAGTAGAATTCAAGTTCCCGGCCACGGAGCAAAAAAAAACTTGCTCCAGATCTGCCAGTGGAATTCACTATAAGTGTGTGCAGCCATGTTCACTACAGATTTCATGTTTATGCTTTCCTTTTCACTACACCTCAAATCGTACAACAAACAATTTCACAGCACAGGACAAATCAAGTCTGAGAAGGTGGGTGTAGTGCATATTGAATGCACATGTACGTAACAAATTTGACATTGCATCTTTTAGTTCTGTAATAGATAGATTGCTTTTTCCTCAACAATGCTCACTGTTATTTAATTATCTTCTTTCAGTAGTAGATAGCATGTCGTTATGTTACTTTGTTGATGAGAGACGATGTGAAAGGACACACTCATGGCAGTGCCTCGAAGTAGCCTTGTGGATGCACATGTTTAGATGTGGAGATCACCCAAACACTCAGTCAGGTGTTGGCCATTAATTTTATGTGGCAGTGCTATACGTCAATAGCCATTACCACACTACACGTTAACACAAGGTAATCAACATTGGGAGATTTCTCCTGCTTTCCAGTGGACCGACTGAAAGCGCCATATTCAATTACCAGCAACGATGAAGCACGATGCTCCATAAGAGAAACAGACACAAGTATTCCTTCTATGAGCCACAGTGATCTTGTACACACAGGGCTTGTATGTTACACCATTCTTCTCTCTACTGAGCACATAAGGCAAGCTTTCACTATCTAGTAAACAAGGAAAGATGATCAACAAAATATTTTTAAAATAGTCTTCTAAACAACATGTAATGGGCTGTACAGAATGACTGACTAGCATCAAGTCAGCTTAACCTATTCACTGTACTTCTGCACATTAATCAAAGTTTGTGGGAAGGCAAGGAAATGTAATCAATTGCATAGTGGTAATTGCTCAGTTAAATAAATGTAAGGCAGTAATTCATAAATGTCATCAATTACATTGCTGATGAAGACTTCAAGTTTAAAACACTATTATGCTTTTTACTGCTCATGATGCTAGGCACACAGAAAGAATAATATACAGTAGACCCTCGTTATAACGAACCCGGATATAACGAATTATCGGATATAACGAAGTAATCGAAATTCCCCTTGAAATTCCTATAGATGAAATTGATATTGGTTATAACGAACTAATGGTTATAACGAAGTAATTACCGCTCCCCCTTCAACTTCGTTATAACGAGGTTTTACTGTAGAAGGTACATGCTCTTGTGGGTTGGCGTACGTAGGCGCAGTGCACCTGGTGGTTACCCAAGGAACTATTGTTTTGTGCTTGGCAGCAGGGACGTGACGACGGACCACGAACCTGCGGCAGCATCTCCTGCAGCGTTGAATGATTAAGTTCAGTCTAGGGACGTAAGCTGGCACTGTCACTGCGTTCCCCACCGTGCTTCGGCATGACATTATCATGCCTTGAGGAAGATCAGAGCTGCACCTCCTAAATTATTCCTCCTTCGTGCGCTTAGGTAACCATGCTGTACACAGCTGCAGACATGAGGGCCAAAGTGAGAGTACCCAAAGTCAGGTGCTGAGGCGTGTGGTGAGGACAGTGTATCTTGGACGCCACTCCTGAGCACCGGAATTGGAAACAGGGGCACCAGTCGCAATGGAAGCACAGGGGTCACTGCGGTTACAGTCAGGTCACAAGAGGGACCTTTGACACGGGCTGCCAAGTCAGCAGTGACGGCCAGGCTGAAGCCCAGCCCACATTCCAGCGATGCATAGTCCCAGGCATCCTCAAAGGTCTGTGAATATTGAATGAGTAAGTGAGATAGCTGTGATAGCTGTGGCGCACTGTTACTGATCGAGTGAGTTGATTGCCTGGTGTCTGAAAACAACACAAGTGCAGTGCGAGAAAATGCAGTGGAATGCTATGGGCTAATTTGGACTACCTGGGGCACTTCGATATGTGCCAACCTTGCTTTGTCCTTACAGTGAGATATAGGCTTGCGCAAGTTAATAGAGATTTACATTTGTAAACTCTCACTTCTTCAATAAACTTTACGTGTGAGTTGGCACCCATCCGATCCATACTTTCTTTAATCTTTTTTCCGAACATCATGAAGCGCATATGTTTGCAAATATAAAGCGAGATGTAGTGTCACTGATATGCTTCAACAAGTGTTATACATATTCATTCCTGATGTCACTGATAGCAATACATACTTACAGTTGAACCTCGTTATAACGAACCCGGATATAACGAAGTAATCGCAATTCCCCTTGAAATTCCTATAGATGAAATTTACATTGGTTATAACAAACTAATGGTTATAACAAAGTAATTACCGCTCCCCTTCAACTTCGTTATAACGAGGTTTTACTGTATCCACTCTGGATGAAGCAAACGATACTCCAAAGCACTGAGCACTGTAGAACTTGAAACATCACCTCAGAAACATTTTGACAGTGAACAAGCTGGAGGTTTGGCTGGAAGAGCAGTGTACAGACAATGCTCTTAATATTTACATAATATCAAGTGTGGCCTGGCCATACTTGAGCTAAAGTGTAGCAAGTGTGTGAGGAATGGCAATGTCCACAAGTGTGTCGGGAATTCGAATGCAATCTTGGGGGGAGATTTCGGCCTTTGCAATGCTGCCTACATTGAAACGAAGACTACAGCCTGGAAGTTACTGAATGTATGAACACTATGCAGTGCCCGACAAACATTACAAATATCAATACAGAGGTCACTGGAGCTATTCATCGGGCTCTCTACTAATAGTCGTTAAAGGATCTCTGCACTCTAAATAATGCATCCCTGGTGCGCTCGTATGTGTCAAGGTGGTGCAAGAGGTTATTCATGTTCTTACAGTGTGGTCTATTGCACAGTAAGAATTGCAACACACTCATTCACTCACATGAAACGAACTAGTAAAAGAACATTCATTTCTTTGTATATGCACTACGGTACACTGGAAACAAGCAAACATGAACTGCGCTGGTGGTGCTGTCTTCTGACACTCACATCACCTATAACACACAGAAATAGCCCTGCAACAATCAAGTTCCATGCACTTTGCTACTAGTGCAAGGGTGTATGCAGCAAGAATCATCAGCGCATACTGATTTTTCTTTTGTTTCTCACCACCCGCTGTGGTAACCTAGTGGTTATAGTGATCGGCTGCCGACCTGAAAGATGAGTTTGATCCTGGCAACAACGGTCGCTTTTTCGATGGAGGTGAAAGTGCAAGGGACCCATGTACTGTGCATTATCAGTGCAAACGACCCCAGGTGGTCAAAATTTCCAGAGCCTTCCACTGCAGTGAGCCTCATAATTACATTGTCTGGCCCGTAGAGCTTCAGGAATTATTATGGTATGCCTCATAACCATCTCATTGTTTTGCAATCATAATTACAGTAAAACCTTGTTATAATGAAGATGAAGGGGGAGTGGTAATTACTTCGTTATAACCATTAGTTTGTTCTAACCAATATCAATTTCATCTATAGGAATTTCAAGGGGAATTGTGATTGCTTCGTTATATCCGATAGTTTGTTATATCCGGGTTCGTTATAACAAGGTTCTACTGTACTACCTTGTTTCCTGCCCTTGCAGGACAACGATGAAAAACAAATATTGATGAGGTGTTACACTAGGAAACATCCTAAAAAAATACTACTATATGGTAACCTGCCAGTAAGCATGCTAAAAGAATATGCAAAGGCCACAAAGAAAGGCGGCTTCCAGTACCACTAAGTGAACGCTGATAGAACAAAGTTTCGCTGGGCAAGCGATATGCAAAGGAGCGTACCTCTTTTTGCCATATTCTATTTCAAATTTGTAAGTTGAACAACCTCTTTTGTTTGCATCAGCCTCCATGACTCTTTTTACACTCATCTCGTGATGATACAGGAAACACATGGTACTGCAGAATTTGGCAACCAAATGTCGGTCAGTTAACATAATATGTCATGAAGACAACTAAATGCAGACAGAAATAGCCAAGAGATGATGCTTAAACTTTTTAAAAGCTTCCCAGTCTACATTAGGATATGACTAGCACTTCAGGGGTTACTGGCCTCTGAGACAGTGTTTGTGCTAGCGATTACAAGTACATTGCCTTAAACTAAATACTCCAAACGGAAATGTTATCCTTACCGTCAGCTTAGCCAACCATTCCTCCTTGCTCGAATTGGTAGCACCACTTCCTTGGACAAATTTGTCAAACTGAAAGTGCATTGGAATGTGTTAGTATGTAATAACAATTCTCGTATATACAATAGCAACATTAGTGCTTAAGGATCAGGGTGAGTTCATAAAATACATTTCGAACAATGTCATGTTCGGCTGTTATTTTAAATATATGGAAGGTTGGTGACAGAGCTATATACTCATTGAATGCCCACCATTATGAAATTTAAGTTAGGATAAGATGGCTATTATCGGGTAGTACACAAGTACTATTGAAGTAGTCTTAACACAACATCACCTGCCTTTATACAAAGGCAATGCTCTACTCAGAAAAGTTCAGCTTATTAATGAATTCAGCCCTACATAGCTTGGAAGGCAGTCTATAGTTGCCATATGAACACGGCAATTTTCTGTAAATGGCCGCAATATGGACGAAATGACTGCACCTTGCAGGGCACCTGGATACCATTAGGACGCAATGGAGATGGAGTGCAGCCTGGCACCTGGTCAAGTATGATGACAATACCATCGTTTTCTGAAAGAGAAGTGTAGGACACTTTATGAAACGCAGTTTCTCCCAACATTTCATGAGCAATAATACACACAAGCTTAAAGGGCCTTTCGTCAGGTCCGGCCATTTTAAAAGGCAAGTGAAAAAATTATAGGTGCAATCTCAAACTAAACATTGTTTGCTCATCTGCTCGTTGGTGCTGCACTCCAAAATGGAGGGGATGACATTTAACAAGTGTGCTACACAATCTCAATGTGTGATGTCACTCATAGCAACATGTGACACTTCCAGAGCATGCAGCGACCTGCCTGAGCCAATCAGGAGGCACCACTTCAGGCAACTGACTCCTGGGAGGGGACAAGCTGCTGTGAGCAAAACAGAGTGCACTTTTGCACCGCAGCATGAGCAAGAGGTAAAGGTTTCATATTCAGAGTGACCCATGCCTTCTGAAATCATGGTCATGCCACTCCCAGCATACTGATCTCTGCTAATAATGATGTAGCATATACATTCCCTCATATCTCAATGAAATGCCTAGTTACACTAGTTGGCTCTACAACAGACAGTAGCATGTGGAAGCGACTAGACATGCAATGTCACTGCTACCATAAATTTACGTGGTTCCTTAACGTACAAGCATACCCTAAAAGTTAATATTAAATACATCAACTGTTCAAATGTGTAAATGCAGGTTAATGCCTAAGCTGGCAATACAAAAACAACAAGACAGTGTCAAGGAAGGAAGGAAGGAAAAAACAGAAAGGCAGGGAGGTTAACCAGAAAGGTGTCCGGGGAATGGGAAGGGGGAATAGAAAGATGGGAGAGAGAGAGAAAGAAGGGGAATAATGAAATAGACGTTGTAGGACAAGTCCAACTGTCAAAGGCGTTCGCGCAAACCAGTCATCTTCAAAAAGCGCAGAAGTGCTTTTAGTGCCTTGTGGGCCGACGAGAAAGGCCTTTGTGCATTTGCAACCAAGCTTTTTCAAAGTCAGCTGCTTTTAAGTGATGTCTGTAGAAGTCGAGATGCAACACGTGACAAAACGTAAATTCTACAGTGCAATTAAAAATGGTAATTGTTTGCATTTAGCTTTTTGTTCAATATTATTTTTTACGTTACAGATCGAGTAATTTTCAGCCACCCTATCGTTAAGTATGTGACAGACACTCAAAGGCGCAGTGAGTACATACCAGCAGAGAACTGCACAGTACCAGTCAATGAAGAAAGCACAGACTGCTCAGCACGTTTCTCTAATGCTGTCCGGAATGCAGCATTCAACACCTGTTCTTTAATCCTCACAGCAGGTGGCCTGAGCATAAAGAAAATAAGATTGCAATAATCAATTATTACATGTTTGTAAGGAACCAAGACAAACATAGGCTTTGCAAGTGCTGTGCACAGGTTGTTTTATCATCTCCCGCCCACAAAAGCCTCTCCCAGTCATCTCTAGTTTACCCTGTCCTGTGAGAGATGATTCCATTTTATGTACTAGAGTGTTTAGTCGGGCTGGTCGGTGCATGTTGAAGGAAAACCAGCAACAGCAAGAGCAATGGGACAAGGCAGAGACGGACAACAGTTTTAAGTCAGCGCTTCATCCGTCTCTGGTCCCATTGCTTGTGCTGTTACTGGTTTTCCATTTTGCCCCTCTAAACCTCTTAATTGCCCCATCTAACTAACTGCCTGGGCCTCAAGCATTTCCCTTCCCCTCGTATTGATTCCATCGTTTCCACTATTCACAGGGTATCTGTTCTACACATTACATATCTATGGCAAATGACTCCTGTGGAAACCCGCCAGGCGGAGTAACATTTATGAAATGGAATATTAACATCCCCCCCTGTTTTGTAGCACAAATCTACAAGAAAATCCAAACAGATTTCTCAGATACGAAAGCTTCTTAGTTGCTGAAAAATTCGTCCTAGTCTAGGGTTCAAACCCGAGACCAACGCCTGGTGCGCATCCATAGTTTCTAGCGTGAATACCTAAATGCACGGACAGGTTGAAACAGCATAAGTACAACGCATCAAGAATAGTACAGCATTTAGGCACTCGTTGTAGAAACAGCAGTTGTGCGCCTTATTTGAAATCACTAGCGTCATGTTCATACCAACTGATACTCTGACTAGAGAGATTATAAAGCCCTGGAGATAAAAAAAAAGCTGGGTGATTCCTTTGTCAGCATGTCATCTGTTATGCTCCCATTGAAAGATTTGGGAGGCTTGACCATTTAGTGCTCTTTTATATCTTTTGTATTTTCCACGTTCTGTTCACTTTACAGACAGCTCTTACTCTGCGCATCCAAAGGATAAACTTCTATAGTAGGATACAACTCAAAAAAAAAAAAAAAAAGCAGGTGGCAACACGGGCAGACGGACCGCACAAGTCGGTGTTAATCGCCAGCCAATCCCAGTAGCAAGCAAAGTCGTCGTCATGCAACCTTTCCAAAATGGCGTCGTGTTTATGCCTCTGGTACCTGCGAAGCGTCATTTCTTCTCGAGTCCTTTCATCGGTAGAAGCCATGAGATGTGCAAGAAGCATGGGCAAAAATGTGTGGAGCCTGAGCGTTTCAATCTTCTGAAGGACAAGGTGCAGATCATTTCGCTTACGCGCTCTCTTTAAGCATGAAACTTCACCGAACTGTGCTGAAAAGCTAAGTGGCGGCGCTTGTGGTGCGCCTGGTTGCGCATTGCAAGCATTTCATTTCAGCTCAATAAGGAATTGGTCTTTTTATGTTCCACTCTAATGAACGAATAAATACATGTACATTTATGCACTCATCTATTACTTTTGCCATTAGCGCTTTCTTTTGGTTGCACGGAAAGTTCGAAGTAGTAACTATTTGCAGCCTCGCGGAGGAACAGTGGCTGGCGGTTACGAGGGTGTGGGAGGGGCTTCACAGCAGACTTGAGTTGTATCCGACTATAGTCTTCAGCGCGCCATGTGTTCGCGTCGTTCACCCCCACCCCCCTTTCTTTTTTTCTTTAGCCCCTTGAGATATCTGGTGTTTAATCACTGCAAATTAGCTATTCTCCCTTGATACTTAGAGCGCGTTGAGTTGATATACAAATCCTGGAAGTGTTAGCTACAAATACAAAGAAAGAAAGACCCAGTAAGCTAGGTAAAAATGCATAGAACGCTAGCCTACGAGAAGACAGCCCTCACCTGTAGGCATCGAGTCCGAGCACCACAGGCGCCCCGGATACCAGTTGGTTCCACAGGAACGATGAACAGTCGCTGCAATGTTCAGGAACACAGGTTCAAAACAGCAGCAGTGGGACGCGATGCTGTTTAGTTACGAGATTAGACACAGTACTCAACGAAGTGAGCAAACAGTGCATTTGCGGAGTAGAATAGGCGCACGTAGCCGTTTAGCCGAGTTTGAAAAGCAAATAAGTCGCGTTTGCACCAGCATAACAAACATTAATCCAGCGAAGCAATAGTAATTCATACGATCAACACCGAACATCTTCAACAACTTTCGCTTTAAAACATGGGCAACAGCAGCTTACCCATTTGCGTTGCTACGCTTGTTGGCGGAGTGTTCCATCAAATGAAAGCATTAGGTACCGATTGGGTCCGATACCTAAAATGTAGTTGCAATACCTAAAACGTAGTTGAAATTCTACGCGCTCACGGCAAAAATGAGGCGCTAGAAAATAGCGCCATTTTGTTCGTTCTAGACAGATGAGACATTTGCCCTCTTTGTCCACACGATAAAACTGATAGAGGTAGAGTGTTAGCTTGACACCTGGTTGCTTTTAGGGTTTTTAGTTGTCGACAAAAGTGAGACTATCCGTAAGTTTCATTCTGTATGTCTAACGTATACGTCTTATCACAGCGTTAATCTCTCAAAACCACAATAAATGTGAGTACATTATCCATAACGATTGACTACTTGACGTTAAAACTACTTTTGAAAACCACTTCGCCAACCGGGCCTGTGGCGCAACGGATAACGCGTCTGACTACGGATCAGAAGATTCCAGGTTCGAATCCTGGCAGGCTCGTTACATTTTTTTTTTAATCCTCCATTTTTTTTTTTCTTTTGCTATAAATAGGCATCACCTTTCTTATTCTGCCTCGCACACATTGTCCCATTCAGCATTGCAGCACACACACCACCCGGTAAAATCCCAGAAACAGGGCGTCGCAATTATGTATGCAAACTTGCGTTCATCTTAGCAATGTCCGCCGAGGGGGTCGTAAAATTACCTCTCTCCAGCCAGTCCTGTGTGATTTCAGTACTATTACTATAATTAGCATGGCCTGTCAAACGTGCGACACGGTGCTCATATTTACGTCCATCGTATGGAGCGCATTGATTCAGTTTATTGAAATCATCCGGTATTGAAGTGATCGACGGCACCAATTTACGAACTTAATTGGAGCCAGCACAGCCGCCCTCTTGCCGAAACGTTAATTGCTTGGTTCCAGGCTCCAGTCCAAGACAACCCTTGTTGGAGCTCTCTTGAACATTTCCGGCAAATAGAGAGAATTTTTTTTTTTTTAATTTTATTCTGTCGGCCTGCAATTACGTGCAGCAGGCGCTGAAAGCGACATTTCGCCGAATTCATTTTTCGCGTAATCAAATCAAATCAAATCAAATCAAAAAAGAATTTTATTACACAATATTATTAAAAATGCATACAAAGATATCTGGTCCCATAGCCTTAAGTGGCCAGTGATGGGTCCAGTAAAAAAGAAAGCTGTAATAATTAGCAGTCTTATACAAAAAATAACGAAAGTATCATACATATGCAATAAGTGCTAATATAATCACAGAACTGCGCTAGAGAAACGTACACGTTGACGCACATGAGAAAATTGTTTTTTTAATACAGAAATGTCAAGAAGGCGCTTGGTAAGATAGGAGGTGGCGTTTGCATCTAAGGTCAAAATTTCTTGCGAGTTTTATTTCAAGAGGCAAATTGTTCCACAGCTTAACAGCCTGAAAATTGAATTTTTCAGGCGTCAAGCTGTGGAATATTTAAAAAGGCAACCTTCACTCGTTGTGCGCTGCATATGCCCAACTGTTTTGTATATTGGATGATATCTCTATTAGTAATGTACGGTCAGCTATCTTATATCAGCATCGAGAGCGAGAGATAATGGGCATTGTTGCCACCATGGTAACGGCTACAGAAAGAAGAACTCACACCTTGACATCGGTGTGTGTCTGTGTATTCTTTGATTTATTAAAGTATGAGACAGGCACACAAATTGGTAGTTTCTTAGTGCGCTCATAGCTGCATTTCTAACGAGGCTATGAGCAAATTATTAAATTAGCCATTTTCAATAATGATCCTGATGGTCAAATACATCTTTTGTATAAAAGACGGTATGCTAGCTCTGATACCACATGCGCCTATCTCAGACAACTCTTAACATGCCCTCTTTCGTAAATTTTATATTTCGTGAATGCCTTCTTTTTTCTCCATTTCATAGCGTATTTTAAAGTTTTTCATTAGTTCAGTTTTATTAATTGCCATTGAAGTTGAATGTTTCTTTGGTTTAATATATTTGTGTTATGATATTATATTTCTCATATCCAAATGTTAATTAACATGTCTTCTTTCGTAAATTTTATATTTTTGAAGGCTATTTTAAATTTCGCTACGACGCGTTTTTCAGTCTAAAAGGTGAAGTACTTTTCATTAACTACGCTGGTTATTAAATGCTTCTGCAACTCTTAATATGTCTTCGTAGCATGTTACATTTTTATTTTATGTTCCAATTTCGTAGCCAATCATGTACTGTAGTTAAGTTTGAGTTTTAGTAATACAATAGAATATTTTATTAACATTTTGAGAGTGCGTCAATGCAATACAAAATTGGCCTGGGCTTGGAGGGCGAAGCCGACAGAGAACAGGCATAGGAATTTGCTTAGGAGAAAGCGCACAATGTCAAACGCGCACCGTGAAGCAGTGAGGAAGATTTCTTTCTTTCTTTCTTTCTTTCTTTCTTTCTTTCTTTCTTTCTTTCTTTCTTTCTTTCTTTCTTTCTTTCTTTCTCGTTCATTCAAACGTTGGTTGCTAAAAGCACCTAGCCCTGACGAAGACAAGTCCGCTTGTCGAAACGTTGGCTCCTGCGACATTCCCTGTTCTAAATCGTATCTTGCGATTTGTTCATCGATTCAAGCATCCATCTTCCCCTGAGCTTCTCTTCTAGTTTGGATTTTAGCCCGACAGATGCTTTCGGCAGCAGAAAACAACATATTCACAGTCGCGAGCAGAACTTCGGATACCAGCACAGCCCTGAAATGTGTATAATTGGTTCAATGTACTACTACATTGGTCGAATATGCGCACTTAGGGTGGACCACTTGATTTACGCTAACATACTCAGGCTGCGAAGAAACAGACTCGCGTCACCTGTCGCATGGTATCCAAACTTTTGCTCGTGACTGTATATGGTACAGTCATGGACGAATGAAACGTGGCATAGATTTATCAAGTGATAACTCGAAAGCGCCATTTTGGGTCGCAAGGCAAAATTACATTACTATCACGCTCACTGGTGGAAGCAACAGCAAAAGAACGCGTTTTTGTTAATCCTAGATTTCTCCTATTTCAATTCCCCTTGACTCTACATGTGTATACCTTTTCAAAGCGTAACAGCATTGACCACAGCAAGAAATTATGATGACAACTGTAGCTGTCGTTATCATCCCTTATTTTTTTATTTACTTACGTATGCTTATCACATATACACACACGCACGCATACACATACACATGTACACAAAAAGAAGAGTGAGACAACTAACATTTTCTTCCTTTTTTTTTTGTCAATGGTGTGAACAAACGTATAGATAGCCAACAGGTGCATACTGGGCGCGTGCCCCTTCAGAATTTTTTATCTGCGTGAGATACGGATCATAAGAAGCCACCCCCCCTCCCCCCTCCCCCCCCCTCCCCCCCAGACAAAAAAAAAATGCGTACGCAAGCTCCACCACGTGGTGCTAAGGGAGTACAAATTTCTAGCTATACCACTGACGAATGGTACGGGGGTTATCATGAAACTCTACTGTGCACGGAAGAAAACTGTATAGTTGAAAGTCTTATTACGAGGAAATAAAGGTGTTACGTTAAATGGGGGGAGGGCCACGGGGGCCACTTTGATCAGTAAATGTGGTATGGTTGCCACCAGAAAGGCCAGACGTGGAGTTATCAACTGCATATACAAATTTCACACAGGTGTAAAAGTCTCCTAAGTGCCCCGCCACGGTGGTCTAGTGGCTATGGTACTCGGCTGCTGATCCGAGGGTCGCGGGATCGAATCCCGGCCGCCGCGGCTGCATTTCGATGGAGGCGAAATGTTGAGGCCCGTGTGCTGTGCGATGTCAGTGCACGTTAAAGAACCCCAGGTGGTCGAAATTTCCGGAGACCTCCACTACGGCGTCTCTCATAATCAAAGCTGGTTTTCGGACGTCAAACCCCACATAACAAAGGTCTCCTAAGTGACTGTTGAGCCTGCGAAAGCCAAAAGCTGCGGCTTGGCAAATACAGATAAGAAGAACAGGCGATCTTGGTCACCGTCCGATAAAATTTAGTTTAGCCGTTGGGTTTTGGACCCAGAAAAACGATTCTAAACTGACTCTGAAAAAGAAATGTTTGAAAGTATAAATTTTGGTCGCCCAAAACGCGTCTTCGCCAATTTCGAATATATATATATTTCTGATCTCTAAGCGCACTTGGCGAAAGAAATGGCACACTTCTCGAGCGCACTATTATTTTTTTCCAACCAAAAAACGGGTAAAATGCTACTTGCCTACAGGGAAGAAATTTTGTGAAAAAAAAATATAAAAAATTCAAAAACACGGCCAGCGAAAAAAAAAATTTATCTTACTCAGCAATTTTTTTTTTTTTGGGGGGGGGGGGGGGGGTACGTCAGTTAAACTTAGTTTAATGAATCTCGGTGGATTTTATCTTTTACATCTGCACTTTCTTCCAAAGTAACTTTTGCTTCATTGTAAAACGCCTTTACATTTTAAATCGATGAACAAATCGTAAAATACGATTTAGAACAGGGAATGTCGCAAGAGCCAACGTTTCGACAAGCGGACTTGTCTTCGTCAGGGCCGCCCTGACGAAGACAAGTCCGCTTGTCGAAACGCTGGCTCCTGCGACACTCCATGTTCTACATCGTATTTTGCGATTTGTTCATCGATTCAAGCATCCATCTTCCCCTGAGCTTCTCTTCTAGTTTGGTTTACATTTTAAAGTCGCACTGACACATAAACGGTTTACCAATAGCGTCGAAATATTAAGATATTTCGAAAAGAGGAGGCCATTTTCTATTTCTTCTGAAAATTTTTGCTGTGTAGTTCATCTCGAGGACATTGTTCTCACGCATCGCCCCCACCTAAGCAGCATCGATGAGACGTGAGTGGGCACCTCCGCTAGCTCCCGCCGTCATGAATCGCGCCTGAAGTTTTCCAAGATCCAGATCGCAAAAGAAATTTCGCACCGCATTCATGCAACCTGGATCGTACAAGAAGACTTCTGTGTCACTATATATGCCGGATACAATTATTTGGAACGAACCGCGACCAGCACAATATCAATGGCGTGGCCGCTTGGCCAAGTTGGTCAAGTTTGACGTACTGTAACATGTTATAGGAACTCAAATAATGGAACAAGTTTTTACTCAGAATTGCAGACGACATCATCGACCTTAAGTACAGTGATTTTTAATGGGATTAAAACTGTCGTTCTTAAATGAAATATTTTTTTTTATGTTCCAGCGTTCATGGCTTCAGTGCAATTTAAACATATAAAGGTGTTTTGAAAAGCAACGGATCTCGAAAGAAAGTAGAAATGCAAAAGATAATGTCCACCCAGATTCATTACCCTAAGCTTAATTGGGGCGCGGGCAATAAATTCCTGCGTTACAGGCATTTTGTCGCATTTTCCAAGACTGTGATCCTCTAAATATTTCTTCGGTAGCGAAGTTTTATAAGGTACTTATATGGCAACATCTCGATTCCTTGTTAGGAAATTGCACTGTGATGGAGAGGAGAACCGTGCTCTTTTTTTTTTTTTCTTCAGAGGTCGCTTAAAGTTAAAGAAAAAGGGAAACTGGAGGGAAAGTGTTTTCGGTGGCCAAAATATGATTTTTTTAAGACAGACAGACAGACAGACAGACAGACAGACAGACAGACAGACAGACTATGAACTTTACTGAATCCTGAGGAGCTACTGTAAGGACTCCCTAGCGGGAGGCCGTTGTAACTGCTAACCGCACCCACGTGGAGGACAGAACGCCATCACGCTCCGCCCTTTCGTGGGCCCTCTGGATAGCCTGGGCTTGCTTTCGGAGCACCGTGCTTGTGATGGCCTCTTCCCTTTTTTTCCCCCACAAAACTAAGTATATAATCATTGCTCCGGATTCAAGACCTACGACTAAAAAAATTTTAATCAAGGTCGGGAAAGGTGACCACGACCACCTGTCTGTTCTTATCTGGATTCACACAGCTGTAGTTTCAGCGTGTGAAACACGTATTCAGGCTGAAAATTATCAACAGAGTTATTTAACGGTGTTTGCAAACACAATAAACAAGGAACGCATGGCCGAGAAAAGGGCGAATCAGGGTATTGTCTCAAAAACAGTTTAGCGCAAGGAGAGGTTTCACTTTAGATAAAATACGGCGTAAATATCCTCTTTTTTTTTTTTCACGATCTCGCACTCACATATTCAACGTGGTTAGCCTCCAGATGTCCCGCTAGAACAGCACCTATAAATTTACATTTGGACGCACTTTTAAGCTGATATCATCTGAAAGGTAGAAGTTGGGCTGTGCGAATAGAGACCTTTTCGAGTGAATACGAATATTAATGTTTCAGTGCGAATCGCATCGAATACTCTTCGAACCACTTCCAAGCTGAGCAATCGGAATAAAAGTGGAACATAACATGGCGAAAACCGCAAATCCATCGTAATGCTATATTAACTAGTGCATTCCCACAAAGTTCCTGGCAGAAAGAGCTGGTCACTTTAATAGTCCTAACGAATAATACCCTGAACTCATGAATCACATCGTTTTCCCTTTAATTCTGCTTTTAAGGAATGCAGCACTGCGGCCGCGTCTGCGTGGGCTTTGTCAGTTAATGTTCGGCGCGTTATCATTTATCTGAAAGGGAGTAGTTGGTGATAACGCGTGAATATAGACGAGATTTCTTAGTTTTTCAGCCGTCGCCCTTTGATGAGTGTTGACGGCTTCCCCTCTTTGCTCTTATTAATTTTATCAAAGAAAGCTAGAGTCTTCCGTTTGGTGAGACTCCGTTTTAGCTCTGGGTGCCATAAAAAAATGCCTTCATGTAAACGAAGTTCAGCTTTACGTAATGCCAATCACGCCGCGAAACGTTTTAAATGCGAAGAACTTGTCGAACTTGAACAACTCCGTATCTATCTATCTATCTATCTATCTATCTATCTATCTATCTATCTATCTATCTATCTATCTATCTATCTATCTATCTATCTATCTATCTACGTCCCGGCGTTCTTCTGGTCGTCTCTTTCACTTTGTTAGCATCAAGATTGCGATGGCAGGGTATCAATGTACGGCGAACATGTATGATTGATACAGACTTCACTAAAGTGACGTACTCGTCACGTACGTCTCGACTAACTACAATACAATCACGTGTGGCTCATACCCGTAATGCTCGGCCCCGGTTACGCTGGAATGCGCCACAGCTGACTGAATGTTAACATCGCAGATGATGTTACCCAATTACCAAGCAAATGAAAATTTTATGAAAGCACGCTATGTGCAGGTGATAAGCAAGAGGAAGACAAACCATTTGTCGTAGCTTGCGATTGAAATGTTCAGATAACAAGCGGACAAACACGGACAAGCGTCAACCTACCAGTCGTTAGGTTGGTAGGAATCGAACCCGGGACATCAAGGAGCCAGGTAAACACGCTACCACTTGTCCACGGTTGCTTTTCCAGCGCTTCAAGCAAACCTGTCGCATCAACAGTCGTGGTTATGTCGCTTGTGCCCAGTTTGCACACAGATGTTAATCCTAGTCGTGAAACTTGGCTGATTGCCAAACAGTTCGGCGCAGCCAAAGTCCTCGCTGATTGTTTCGCATGGCATCGGTTCCTGAAATTGGCGGGACCCGCCGAATTTTCTTTCTTCTCTCTTTTCGTTTTTTGAAGCCAACTCCGCCTCAGTACAATTGCGTCATGCAGTGAAGCATACTAAATGTGGAAAGGGGCCATGCGCGGTGACTTGACGTAGTACATCAGGGACTTATACAACACTCCCCCTCCTAGACGTACACCCCCTCCCCCCCAAACCCCCCAGAAAAAAAAAATTTACAGCTCACCTGCAATTCCGTATTCACACTCCCCATGCCTTCTGCCTTCTGGTAATATCATCGGTTACAGAGTGAAAGCAAGCCGTGTCTATGTGACGTTATTGTTGTTCCGACGTCCACGTCACGTGACCGCATCACCGACGTAATCACATGACGTCATGTGTCGTAACGGCATTATCAGAGACGTCATCTGGTGACGTCATCACTCCGTCACGTGACGTTTGGCATCATTCGTCATTGACTATACACCGGGTTTCTCATACGATTGGACGTATAGTAATGTTTTGTCGTTATTAAGAATGCGTATAGTATTTACCGCGCTGCTGTACCAAGTCGTATACATAACGCAATTTCGCCCAATGGCGAGTTTTAACAGCGCGTGATAATTCTCTGATAATTCCTTCATAAGCTATCCATCATGCTTGTACGTTGTTTGTACATACTCCTATTTTTCTTCTTATGCTTTTATCCTTCCTTGCGTTTTTTTTTTCTGTA
Organism: Hyalomma asiaticum; assembly: GCA_013339685.2. Taxonomy (NCBI): domain Eukaryota; kingdom Metazoa; phylum Arthropoda; class Arachnida; order Ixodida; family Ixodidae; genus Hyalomma; species Hyalomma asiaticum. The sequence goes on from CM023491.1 coordinate 11,372,234, forward strand.
TGTGTGTTTATTGTTCTCAGCTTCAATATTATGATGATGGGACAGCCGGTTCTAACGCATCTTACCTTCCCATGTTCTCACACTTAAATAAAAAAAAATTCTCTGAAGACTATCCCGAACATCCAGTCCAGTTTGAACAGTACTGAATCGAATCAGCAGTCAGTGAGCGATTTCGCTGCCTATCCAGCGCTTAAGGGATAGGGCAAAACCGAAAGGATAGAAACACAGAAGAGCAGGAAGGATATCTTCCACTCTTTCCTATCTCTCTAAGCGCATGAAAGGCGTGAAAAGCCCGAATTCCCAACTAGCCCAGCCTAAACACTTCGAAGCGTGTGCATTCCGAGCGGGTGCGCGACCGCCCCCGGTGGGAGGGGCGGCGCAACCAGCGCCGCCGCGCGCTCCACGAGGGTGGTGGAAGAGCCGAGGAGCGACGGCGCTCAGTCGGCCAGCAGTTGCGCGGTGTCCAACGGTAGCGGCGGCGTGCACGGAGGATGGATCCAGCGTGGTCCCAGCGTCGTCGTGTTCGTCGGCGCGCGGGGAGACCGTGACCAGCATGCCTGTGTGCGGCCACCAGGGCCTGCTAGTGCTGTGCGCCTCGTTCGTGTGCTGCTGCTGCCTGCTGCTGCCGCCGCCAGCACAGGTGAGGAGCGACAAAAAAACACGCGTTGGACACGTGCGCGCCCTGTCAGCGCATGTCCTCGCGACGAGACGGTGTAACGAACCGCGACTCGTTGATTCGCGGTTGAAGACGCCGTTGCTTACACTCTGAGCATCCACTTTTCGAATATCAAAGCCCGTTGTGGTAATTAAGTATGCATGTTGTGCACTTACATTGGACCAATGTCACTCACGGCGGCGTGGGGATCACATGCCGCCTCATATATAAACATGACGCGTCCACGAAATTGCGAAATTGGTCCCCGCGCATCGCGGAGGTTCGGTGTGGCGTTGCGTCACTGATGTTGATGTAGTGACTGGGAAGATTACCAAAAAAAAACAAAAAAAAAAACAAGGACGAATACGACAGAGATTGACAAATGTCAATAAGAATTGTCAGTGCAAATAGCATAACGGCCACTCGTAGACTTGTATACTAATATTCATATCCTGTGTTTCATCTGTACAGATTTTTATCTGCTTTTTTACAGGGAACGTAGCACACTTGTATGTTCTTTTCCTTAGTTGTTCCACTCCTGTAATGACCCATTGTGGTTTGACAGTATCAATAAGTAAATAAAGATAGATATTCTGTTAGCATTTTAAAAATGCGCCAAGCTTCCGGGGAAGCGTCCGGGGAATGCGTCTGGGGAAATTTCGACGACCTGGGATCCTTTAACATGCACTAACATTGCACAGTGGACTGGCCTCAACATTTCGCCTCCATCGACTGCGTGCGCCGCTGGCGGGATCCGATCCCGCGACCTTTAATTTAGGTCAGCATTCAAATACCATAGCCACCAGACCAGCGGAGCGGGTATGGCTAAATATTCATTACACTTACTTGTGGCAAGATAAAGGAAATAATAAATACATGTAAGAAGAAAGATGTCGCGGCCTTAAAACAGCAAAAAATGAAAAAAAAAACAGGGGGGGGGGGGGGCATTTCAAAAGGCGCACAAGAAGTTTACATTCGCAAAAATATTTTCGGTAATTTGTTTTTGGGTAAATGACGTTTCTTTTCATCACAGTGTTTTCAGCTACGTTAAAGCAACGCTAAAGTCGAAAATACTTTTTTTTTTGTATCAGCAAATCACCTTTTAACCTTACGAAAACTTGAAGCAAATTTCGTAAGGTAAAAGGCACCTTTAATTTACTGATACTTCGAGCGTATACGCTCCAAGTGCCGACCCGGCATTCAAAAATGAAACTTTAACCTTCGTTTCCTTTTCTGATATTGAACACAGAACGGCACAATAACCGACAATAGAGTTACCTAAAGGTAATTTACCAATCTAAGCCGCTTAAGTGTTTCAATTTAGTCTCCTTTTAAACATTTTAACTTTAATTATTTATGCACCTCGTATTGGCACTGTCCTCGTTTCACGTAAGTTATCGTGCACAAAGCGTACAGCGCGGTGTCCAAAGATGGCGACGATGAGGAAGCGAGGACCTAGTAAATTCAGGCACAAGAGCATATCATTCTTTAACGTTTGTTTCTTCCTTACGTTGCTGATTTCTCCCTCTGCCTTTGTTGTAGCTCAAATTTTTCCCCCTTATCTTAACCGCCGGCTTCACGGCCAATCCCCCGTAGTGGGCAAATGAATGATAGGCGTTACTCTAAGAGATAGGAAGAGAGCCGAGTGGGTTAGGGAACAGACAGGGGTAGCTGACATAATAGTCGAAGTAAAGAGGAAAAAATGGACATGGGCAGGTCACGTGATGAGAAGGCTAGACAACCGATGGACCGTTAGAACGACGGAATGGATACCAAGAGAGTGTAAGCGCAGCCGTGGACGACAGAGATTGTCATTAACAGGCACACGTGACGAAATTAAGAAATTCGAGGCATCAAATGGAATCAGGTCGCACAGGACAGGAAAGGATGGAGAGCATTGGGAGAAGGCCTTCGTCCGGCAGTTGACATAAGATGGGCTGATGATGATGATGATGTTGATGATGCCACATATCAAGGAACAAACAAAAAAACAAAGAGTGTAAGCTCTAGCGATCGTGTCGACTCGAAGCCAACGCTCTGCGGGCATTTCTCTGTGCTGCGAGTGCACGAAACCACTGCGACGGGCGCCACGCACAGCATTCGCGAGGTAATGTGCAAGGACCAGAATTCGCGCCAAATGCGCAAGATATAACTGGTGTCATTAAAAGGCAAAACGTTCTCAACGGCTCATTACGTTTATTCTCACTTTTTTTTGCGCTATCTCGAATGCGGTAGGATGTGTCGCACACAAAAGGGCCTCGCTCCACACGCGCCGCCCGCAAGACTAATTATAGGCGAGGCCCGCAAACAGTCCGCTGAAATATGGCTTGTAGACTGCGTTGTGTTTTGCGAGTCGTCCTACAGCGTATGTAGTCAAGCCTTCTGTGAAATTAATTTACGGGAAGCGCTTCACAAAACGCTAAGACAGACATTGCACGTTCACATTATGCGCCAGTGTATTACTATGTCCCCGTATTAAAGAAAAAGAGAAGGTGAAGATGGCATTATTTGGGCAGGCGCGCTCTCGGCCGTGCATGTACGCGCTTCATTATACATAATACAACGCTGTTTCATGACATCCACGTAACAACATTAAGCCTGGAATGCGTTACTTCCAACAACGAAAAAAAATAAAAAGCAACAACATGCTGAGAAACTGACAGAGATATCTTTCTTATCTGCTTGGCAGGACACCCTGTCACGTTTCGTCTTCCGTCTCTGTAAGCTCCGGCCGCCGGCTTCGATAAGTGTTGGAACTTACACATGCGGCAGGCAGCCTTCAGAGTCGGATACCTTTGTTAACCCACACCACCTGTACCGACTGCATTCGACGTGCCTCGTATGTAGAACAAACACCACATTTCAAACAGGTTTATTTGTCGCCGATGGCATCATAATAATCATCATCATCTGCACACACAGCGCGCGGGCAGCACCGTAACATCTTTTAAAGGACGTTAAAAAAAAGGAACACAAACTAATGTGCTCAACAGTGCTCGCCTCGTAATGGAAAAACGAAGCCGATCGCACAGGTGGGCTTCACCCTACAAACACTCTTAGTGTAAGGAAGCAAGCTTTGCGGAAAGCTCCTTAGCGCGCACGTGTGCGTGTTATGCGTGCGTTTTACACAGCAGTCATATATATATATATATATATATATATATATATATATATATATATATATATATATATATTATATATATATATATATATATATATATATATATGTCGCTTTTCGTTCATTTGCTTTTATTTCGGTGCCCTTGGGCGTTACTTGAGGTCGGCTGGCACGTCAGCGCCGCAACTAGGATGCACAGTAATTAAATACGGTACGAAGGCACTGTTCGTTTAGCCTAGCAGTGAAGCAAAATAGGCATACTGATATTAGGAGCCCTTCCGCTAACGGCAAAATGGGGGCTTTTCTTTCTTTCTTTCTTTCTTTCTTTCTTTCTTTCTTTCTTTCTTTCTTTGGTAGAAAATCTAAGGAATTCATATGGCTCATGTACGTTCATATCTTTCTCGTTTGCTGATCGTGCACTGAATAGCATGCACGCGTTACGGGTGCGCGCCTTGCGCTGTCTGTGCTTCCAGAACTATAGGTGAGATTGGTAGATTATAAATATATATAGTTTAAAGAAAGAGAGAGAGAAAGAGAGAGAGAGAAAGAAAAAAATGTGGCTGATCCCTCTGTCAAAGGAACTGGTATAACATGAAAGTGAAATGTGCGTTCACATAAGCAGTTGAATGTTTATTATACATCGATATGAACTTACCACTTGCTATCGGTGTTTCGCTTGTACGGCAACGTTTGACGTGGATGAACCCACTTTCATGCATCGCCTCCATAACATTCATGACCATGCCCATCCCCTTGTCGTAACTGAAGTAGTTCACGTAATAACTGGACACAGTCTATAGTAAATGCCGTTCGACAACGGCATCAATCACGTTTACTAGTGCCACATTGACCAGTCGACGTCATTGCCGTACTTGGGCGTTTAACGCAGCAGTTTACTTGTTGCAATCATACTCGAAGAGTAGTAGGCGGGAAACGCTGTCTGCGACGAAAGGCGCACTTTGGAACGGGCGTGGATCGGTGCCGCGATCTAGGAGAGGCGAAGTGAAGCCATGGCCGGACAGGAGAGGCGCAGTGAGGCCGTGGCTTCATTTCGCCTCTCATGGATGGCGGCACCGTTCCAGCCAAAATGCACTTCGATGCTCGCGCGCGGACCCGAATGAACGCATCGAGCAAGAGGGAAAGAAGCGAGATAAGAAAGAATGCAAGCCGCATTCGTACAGCTTCGAGCTATTGCGCCAATGGCGCAGCGGGAAAGCATCGACCGTCTTTCGTCGTGAAGCTGGCCGCAGCGAGTTCTGTTTCTAGCTCGTGAATGGAAATTTTTCTTTGTTGTTCTCACATGTATGTTTTACTGCGTCACTTCCGTTACGGAAATGACGTGGTGTAGTCGTGGTGGACCCCGCGTATAACACTTTCGTGTTAAAAAGTTCAACACAGGGCTTGAAGCGCGAAAAAGGGTCTACGCTTACAGGCATTCGCACTCGGTAAACTTTGCAGGCGAACCGGTCTCCCGCTTTATGACGGTCTGCGAAACATGCGATTCTTGAGAGACGGTGGTTTGAATTTAGGTCCCTCAATTGGTATGAACACCTATGGTCAATGCTCTCTTTTTTTCGGCGTCGGAAACAGCGACACGCTCAGTGATTACTGCCAGCTGAATGCGCATGCCGGCCAGTATGGCTCCCTCCAGTGCGTCCCCTTTGACTTCACAAGTGCCGGTTCAATATGTTCCGAAACCGCGACAGTAGGCGAGCGGAGGATTAAGCAGGACCCACAGCCTGTAGACAGTACGGACCGCGACTGCTGCTGGCAAAAAGAATATATAGCTTTTGGATTGTTCAACGCAACCGCAGGTATGGACGCTGCCCAGCCAAACCAAGGACATTTTTAATCACAGTACCGCCGTACGCAATCCGAAGTCACCGGCAGGGCCGTTCGGGCATCGCATGCATTGGCGTGACAGCAGGCCTGAACTCATTGCGAAGGGAGTCGTGAGGGAGGGGGGCGGAATCCCCCACGCGCACTTCCTTTGCTGCGCAACGACGCACCGTGTTTGCCTGCGTGCGTCGCGGTTCTTCGAACCGCGCAGATTACGTGGTTCGACGAGTTCCTTCTTTCTTCTCCGCGGCCAGTGCGCGATTCGGCTGCGCGGCGCTCTCCTTTAATTGCGAGCTCTCATCTCCGGTAATTACGCTCTGCAGCAGACGATCGCTGTGCCCGTATAATTACAGGTGCGCACCGCACCGCGCCGGCGGAGGTATATAGGCGCAAGGCAAACATTGAGCGCCGAGCTGTAGAGTGTACTAGGCCGAGCTCTGTCTATGGCCGGTGTGCGCTAATAACAGCGGTGAAAGTCGGCTGTCTTCGAGTACACATTGTTCGTATTTATTTTCTTCTTTCAACCTTACGAAGCCGATATTATACGTCCCACAACCAGCTGATGCTAATACGCGTTCTGGAACGTTCTCCTCTTAAGCATGCGGCAAACTCGGCAGCATTTATGTGGAAAGGAGGGAAGTATCTTTGTCCTCGCCGCTTACGTATACACAGGCGAGAGCGTATACAGAGCTTGGTCCGCTCGAACGGAGTGTTCGCTGATGGTCTGAATGGACGCGGCAGCGTACACCGAGAAAAGCTCGTTAATGGCGTCGTTGCCTCCGAGATTGTGGGAACCGCGCGAGGCTGCCTGGTCTTGACAGTGGAGAGAACGTGTGCGCTGACGTCACAGCGAAAAACAACAATGGTTGAAGAAGTGTTGCAAGGCCAAATACAGCATCAGGAGGAAAAATAAGCAGGCCATTAGTAGGCGCAGAGCTGTTCAAACGGCGCAAATGATCGCTGTATAACCGGTAAATTCACGCTCTGCAAGCGAATATAGGCCTGCTGAACTATATAAGTTCTCGCGCTATACGCCTCTGATATGGTAACGGAGATCAAATATATCCTACTTTTGCGCCCATTTTGTCTCTATTTTTCAGCAGTTAGCCTCTTGAACTATTACTAAACTAAAACTAAAAATGTCCCCGTGCGTGTCGTAGCATGGCACGCGCCACACCAAAACCGAGGCGACTTCGTCGAGCCGGCGGGGCGCGAAAATTAAATCGATTCCAAGAAAGCGAGGCCTGCAACAGCACCCCCCTTCACCCCCCCCCCCCCCCCCCGCTCCGATTGGCACCGGGCGAAATGCGCGTCGCACAACACGAGAGACGTGTTCATCGGATTTTCCCGAAACAGCGTCGCGCGCGTGCGACGTTCTCTTCTTGGTTCGCGCGTCAATCGATGTAGTACACAGCGAACAGCGGCCGTGTTTCGCCCTTCGTTTGTCTTCGTTTTTAGCGTTCGCGACTCGCTTAGCAGACGAGCTGACGCGAACGAATAGAATATTAAAAAATAACCGAAAAAAGAGGTAAACTAAACAATACATATTTATCAGTACTGATAACATTGAGTGGGAGGAAAAAGAAATTGGCTTCGTGCAGTAGAGGCGGTAAACAGTGCGGACTTATCGTTATTGATAACACCGAGCGGGTCTGGGGGAAAAAAAAATAGAATGCTGAGAACGAGTTAGAGAGAGAGTGAACGTTAAGCGTAAAAGCAAGACGTTTGCGATTTCGACGGTAAAGTTCTGTGTACCAGTAGCAACAGAGCTTGTATTACAATACTAAATAAAATTAATTTTCCTAATGTAAGGCACTTTCTTTTTATTGTGAAACTTATCTAACGCTTCTGGGATGATTATTCTTCATTATATATTCACTTCCAAGTGTGTGCCTTTGGCCATTTCTTGCAATGTTGTTTGCGTATTTGTACCATGTATATTTATCAACCGCTTAATTTCGCGCCGTTTGGCATAGCTTCACATTTACATTTGCCCTTCCACTTTGCAAAGTGCAAATGTACCTTGAGGGCGCACATAAGCAAGTACACAACACAAACACGGAAATTTATTAAAGTGGGGCA